>LZPO01117166.1:55884-73984 GCA_001675575.1 Neotoma lepida
GCCCGGCCTATGTGCTTACTTCTTAACGATGGAGACTTGAGCTTGAATCCCCAGCACCCACATAAGATTGGTGTATGGCCATGCACATCTATAAACACAGCACTGGTGTATGGAGGGAATAAAGAGACAGACTGATCCCTGGGGCATGCTGGCCTGGTAGTTTAGTAGAAATGGTAAGCTCCAAGTTTAGCCAGAGACACTGTCTCAAAAATTAAGGCAGAGGGCCAGCAAGATGGCGCAGTAGGTAAGGTGCTTGCTGTTTAATCCTGATGGCTAGATTCTGATTCCTGAACCCATCCATAGCAGAAGGAGAGAACTCACTGTAGAAAGTTGTCTTCTTACCTACAAAAGTACACTGTGCATNTGTGTGCCCTTATTTACATACAAATATCATATACACAAGTGCACACACAAATAGTCATAATAAATACAGTAATGGGAGTAAGCCCTGATTCAATATTTTCCTTTATAAGAGTTGCAATAATCATGGTGTCTCTTTGAAACTTTTTTATACAATCTAGAACATCACCCACACTGAGTGAGACCTTTCNACATCAATCATAATCAAGAAAATGCCCTATATGCTTGCTTATAGATAATCTGAATAGCAGCATTTTCTTAATTGGGATTTTCCTTCNAGGATAACTCTAGCTTCTGATGAGTAGACAAAAGACTGACCAGAAAGTCCATTGGCCTATGATAATTAAAATAACAATATTCCATTAAATTTTATTCTTGCAAGATGACAAACTAAGGTCTAACNTTATCCAATACCAAGTCAAAATCCTAATCCTATGAGAATATCTTCCAATATAAGCTTCACTGTAAAAGAAAAGTATAACTTTCTATCTAGGCATCTATTTCTTTTGAGGGCAAGGTCAGATATGAGCATTAATTACTATATTCTCACTAGGTTGATGGATACTATTGAAAGACTCCTTGGGATAAGATTTCTTACCACACAGCTTAGTTACTTTAACACAGAGACAGCTTTGTCCTTTTTTCCTTCATGGATAAGCAACCAGAGACATTATATAACCCAAAGATTATTGGTGTGAATGTGCTTGGCTTTGCTTCATCTATTGACGCCTAGAAAATTGAACAAAATATGGTTGCAATTTAATTAATACTTCATAGATGTCAGTAACTTTATGGAAATTGTTTTATTTCACTACCACACTACAAACAACCTTACCCTTTCTATTTATCAGATTCAANTTCCAGATGAAGTTCCTACTAGATGTTCAATAGTATTTGCAAAGGCTTTGGAGTATAGTGCCTACTGTAGAACATGCTACAGATGCTGAAGCACTCATTTCCCAGCTGCCAGGGATGTTCGCTTCTAAGAGCTCACCGATGAGTCCTTCTCAGGCTGGCTCTTTGCCTAGAGTTATTATGCACCTATGTGTTGNCAACCAATTTCTAATGACTCATTGAAATAAATTTCAAAGGCCTCAACTGGAACATCTCTAAAAGGCCACCCCAGCTTCAGGGCGCCCACAGNATTCAATGAAACCTTTATTCTAATTGGATTATAGATTTACTTCTCCTTCCTTTAATGAATGGTTTTCGGCCCCATTGGATATCTGGTTTGGACACAACTTTGGTTGACAGTGACTACAGCAATGAAGAAGGATCACTACTGGCACCTGTTTAGAGGTATGCTGTTTAATTTCTCACAATGCAAAGGACACTCCTGTGCATCAAATTGGTCAAAAATATCAGTAGTATCAAAGTTGAGAAGCACAGGCAGGGTTATATCCAAAGGAGTTATTCCTATTAGCATCCCATGACAATTCTCTGACATATCATTCTCAGAATCTGAACCCAACCCACAAGAGCAATATGTATTTGAGAATTATGAAGCAATTCCAGTGTCCTAGTTAGTATTTATATCTTTGCCAGCACTGGCATTGTGCATGCTAAGTTTACCTGTCTGGAAAGAAATAGATTTGCTCCTGTAATATATATTGTTACTTCATTGAAGCTAAAAGAATATAAACCAAAAGATGAATCAATAAAACAATCCAATGATTTTAAACACAGAGGCATTGTGCACTTTACTAGTTCAAATTCAAACCTGGGCAGAACAAATCATGCTCTAGGTAGTATTGGGGTGGAGAGTTATTTTGAACACTTCCTTCCTTAAAGGTAGAAAATGACATAAAGAAGGACACATGGTAAGAAGAGACTCTTTATTGTTAATGACATTAGCAACTGAGATAAGTCAACTGAAGNGAAACAGTGAGTAGCTAAAATCCCCAAAATTATCCCCTCCCCACAGAGNAATAAAGGCAAAATTCTATGATGAAGTTCTTCAGAGTAAGAAAAACTGTTGTTTTTCATGTGGCAAATGTGTAACATTCTCATAATTAACATTATGAGAACACCAAGGATACAGGCTGACAGAGAGTGTTCTGGGGCAGCATACAGAACACTGAAGAGTGTTCTGAAACAATAAACAAGCTGTTTAACTTTCTCTGTGAACAGATGTTCATTAAGTCAGAAGAGAAATTATTATTCTTGAGACACCTGCAAATGAAAACAGAACATACCAAAGCCCAGGGGTGGAACAAGAGCAGCTAAGACAGACATCTATAGCAATGAAAGTGTACATGAAAAGCAAAGACTTTAAATAAACAACCTAATAATGAATCCCAAGGGCTTAGAAAGGCAATGATAATCTAAACCCCAAATCAACAGGAGATCATGGCAGAAATAAATAAAACATAGTATGAATGAAATACAGGAGATGAGTGAAACCAAGAGGTGTTTTTTTTGACAAGTTAGAAATGGTCAGATCTTTAGCAAGATCAACTCCTTAAACAGAGAAGATTCAAAAAAATTAAATTAGAATAAAAAAGGAGATATTACAATTGNAGCCACANAAATAAAATGGATTAGGAATTATTTTGAAGAAAATATATGGTAACAAATTAGAAATCCAGAAGAAATAGAGAAATTTCTGGGAACATATAGCCCTATCAAAATTGAACCAAGATTATATTTAGAAAAAAAAACAACCTTGATTTGACCAATATCAAGTAGTGTTACTGAATTAGTAATACAATCTCCCAACAAAGGAAAGCCCAAATCCAAGTGGAATTATAGCTGAATTTTAACAAAACTTTTTCAAAGAACAGTTTAACAGTTTACTTATCAAACTATTCCATCATACAGAATTGAAATTGAAGGACTATATCTAAACTCATTCTGTGAAGCCAGCATTGCCATAATACTAAAACCTGATATGGGAAGAACAAATAAAGAAAACTCTAGACCAACATCTTTGATGAATATAAATTTAAAAATTATCATAAAACACTGGAAACAAAAGAAAAACCACCTCAAAAGATCATACTTGGCAGTCAGGTTGGGCTTTTGTGCAGCTCAATAAATGTCATATAACACACAAAGAGAATAAAGGATAAAAATCAAACAATTATTTCAGCAGNCACATAGCAAACATTTAATAAAACTCAACATCCTTCCATGAGACTAGCTCCTAGCAAGTTGGCATAATGAATCTCATCATAATAAAATTGTACACAGTAAGTCCACAGTTACTGTCTCACTGAACGGAAAAAATCTGAAAATATTTCCCATGACAACCAGAAAAAAGACAAGGAAATCCATTCTCAACAATCTCATCAGTATAATGCTGGAGTCTTCAGACAGCATGATTATGAGAAAGAAAAAAAACTATAAAATTAGAAACAAACCAAAAAGCATAAAAATAAGAAACAAGCCAAATTATTCTGTTTGTAGATGAATGTGCCTGTCTGTTTTTATCAAAATCTAAGGAGTATTCTAAAAGACCAATAGAAACGATAAACGGATGGAGTGAAGTAGGGGTAGAAAGCCAATATAAAAAGCCATCTCCTTTCCAGTGTATTCATGATGAGTTTGCTGAGAAAGAAATCGTGAACGCAATCCCATTTGTAGCAGCCACAAAATACACCAAAGAATAAACTTTACAGAGGATGTGTTCGACCTGAGCAAATGAAAATTATAAAACATCAATGAGGGAAACTGAAGGAGGCATCAATAGGCAGGAAGACAATTCATGTACATGGAGAACTCTTGCAGTTAATGCCCCCAAACCCAACCATGCTACAGAGTCAATGAATTCTCATCACGAAGCAACATTCTGCACAGAACTAGAAAAAGGAAGCACAAAATCCCCCAATAGCAGAGGTGATCTTGAAAGACCAAAACAACATGGCACTGGCAAAAATCAGACACGTAGGCCAGTGGACAGAACAGTAAACCCAGAGAGAGCCACAATAACCTATATTTAACTAATCATCGACAAAGACTCTGACAACCCTCGTTGGAGAAAGGANAATGCCTATAACAAACAGTGCTGGAAAAATTGGATAACTGTATGCATACAATTGAAAAATTGAAACTTGATACTGTAGGCAATAATTTTAAGGATACATTCCCAAAGGACAGGAAACAAAAGGAAAAGCCAAAAACAAATAGTACACTGAAAAGTTTCTACGTAGCAAAATAAGCAATTAACAGAGAAAAAGAAGCACNTNGAAGGTATTTTTCAGCTATTCANCTGATAGAGGGTTAGTGCTCAGAATATACAAGGAACTTCAAAAACTTAGCACCTTCTGGCTTTCCTAGGAGACAATCTCACAACAAACTCCCTGGTCCTCTGTCTTTTACAACCTTTTTGTCCCCTCTTCTGCAATTATCCTTGAACCTTAGGTGCAGGAATTGTACTGTAGCTGTATCAGTTGGTTCAGAGGAAAGAAAGGTTTAAACCCTCTTATCTCTAGGATAATAGGAATTGAACCTATACCTAAGAATTCAAAATTCTCCGTGCCACCTAAACACCTTATCCTACCTTAGTAAGGTATCCTAACTAAGCTATCGGCCCATACCCTAAAAATGTTGGTTTAAATATTTCCCATACTAATTAACCCTATCACTCTACTCATTATTTATTTCACAATCTTTTCAGCACCAACCACTTTCTTATATGAACTGGCCTGGAGATGAACCGCCTTGCTATTATCCCCCTAATAATTAATAACTCAAACCCTTGATCCACAGAAACAGCAACAAAATACTTCATAACATAAGCAACAGTTTTAATAATTTTCCTGCTCTCAATTATTCTCAATTTTAAACAACTAGGCATATCAATCTTCCAACCCCAAACCAATAACTTTATCATTGTTACTCTAACCTTTATCTCACTAGCAATTGAACTAGGATTACACCATTCCACTCATGACTACCAGAAGTTATCCAAGGAATCCCAATCCACATAGATCTAATTCTCCTTACATGACAAAAAATCANCCCCTTTCAATTCTCTTCCAAATTTAAGAACCCATAAACCCAAACATTCTCATCATATCAGCAANCCTTTCAGTCCTTATCGGAGCATGAAACAGACTTAACCAAATACAAACATGAAAAATGATAGCCTTACTCATCCAACACCCATATAGGATGAATAATCTCTATTCTCCCCTGTAAGGAGAACCTCAATGGTCTCATATATATCAACTTACTGAGGGGTTCTATGGTGAAAACAGACTCACTGATACAGGATAAGGTAAATCCAGTTGCGGAGTCCTTGGAAAGCTGGGGACCGATCACACGCTGCTTCACGCTGCCTGATCCTGTCTTCTCCATACCAGAGAGTGCGACCCCCTTTCTCCTCCCTTTTAAGTGGTCATACAGGCAGGTAAGAAGTACCACCTCCATCAGGCCAGATAGCCCAAGGTCATGGGCGAAGCGAATTCCCATTACANTCCCCTACAATCCTTCCCTCACACTTCTCAACTTAATAATTTGCATCCTTCTCACAATTCCCATATTCATTATTCTCCACACCCATTCATGTACATCAATGAACTCCATATCACTAATATGAAACAAAATACCAATAATACTACCCATTATCTCCCTAATCCATCTATCTGCAGAAGATCTTCCACCACTAACAGGATTCTTACCAAAATGAACCATTATCGCTGAACTACTAAAAAGCAATAATTTTCCATTAGCCACACTAAGAGCAATTATAGCCTTAATCAATGTATTCTTCTCCACACACCTAATCTATTCTACCACACTTACTACCTTTCCAACAAATAATGCTTCCGAAATATTCATCCACCACACAAAACTAAAAAACATTGCCCTCTCCCCATTAATAATTCTAAGTACTCTCACCCTACCACTCTCACCCCTACTAGTTTATAAACAGAAGTTTAGGATAGATAAGTCCAGGCACCTTCAAAGCCATAAGCAAACCCACAAAGTTTAACTTCAGCATAAGGACTGCAAGATTCTATCCTCCATCTAATGAATGCAAATCAATTGCTTTAATTAAGCTAAATTCTCAACTAGATTGATAGGAATTAAACCTATGAACTTTTAGTTAATAGCTAAACACCCTATCCTGGCTTCAATCACTTTTCCTGTCTATCAGAAAAGGGGCAGGAGAAGCCTTAGTAGTGTAAGTTAATTACACCTTCGAATTTGCAATTCAACATGATTGTCACCTTAAGGCCTGGTGAAAAAACCTCTGTGTTTAGATTTACAATATAATGATTTCTTAGCCATTTTACCCATCTTCAATAACCATTGGTTATTCTCTACTAATCACAAAGACATTGGAACTTTATATCTCCTATTTAGGGCTTGAGCAGGTATAGTAGGAACAGCCCTAAGCATTCTTATTCGGGCTGAACTAGGGCAACCAGGAGCTTTACTAGACGATGACCAAATTTATAATGTAATTGTNCCTGCCTATGCATGGGTCATCATTTTCTTTATAGTTATGCCAATAATAATTCNTGGTTTCAGGAACTGGTTAGTCCCTTTAATAATTGGAGCTCCTGACATAGCATTCCCACATATAAGTAGCATAAGCTTCTGACTTCTACCACCATCATTTCTACTATTACTAACATCATCAATAGTAGAAGCTGGAGCAGGAACANGATGAATTCTTTATCCCTCACTAGCTGGGAATCTAGCACATGTTGGGGCATCAGTAGACCTAATCATTTTTTTCTCTTCACTTAACAGGTATCTCCTCAATCTTGGGCGCAATTAATTTTATTACTACTATCATTAATATAAAACCACCAGCCATAACACAATATCAAACCCCTCTATTTGTCTGATCAGTCCTTATTACAGCCATCCTACTGCTCCTATCCCTCTCAGTCTTAGCCACAGGCATTACTATACTCCTTACTGACCGAAACCTAAACACAACTTTTTTTGGCCCAGCTGGANGAGGTGACCCAATCCTCCACCTATTTTGATTCTTTGGACACCCAGAAGTTTACATACTTATCCTTCCAGGTTTTGGAATTATTTCCAACCCCCTTCCCCCTACTTGAAATCTACTACCCTTGACAAACCCCAAAAGCAAGGAACTCAATGACAGATTTCTCTTCCCCATTCTAGTAATTCACCAAATAAGACTTCAAGTTCAGTATCTGAAAAATTTTCACACTAAATTTTTACTACTTTTTAAAATTATCCCCAGTGTAAAACATGTCTTTAGGAAAAAAATCAATAGAATTAAAACCCAACCAATATGTGAAAATTCATCATTGGACTTAAACCCAGTAACAAAAGTAATTATAATTTACTTAATACGCAATAGCTAAGACCCAAACTGAGATTAGATACCCCACTATGCTTAGCCTGAAACTTCAATAATTCTACAACAAAATTGTTGGCCTGAGAATTACTGGCCACAGCTTAAAACTCAAAGGACTTGGCGGTACTTTCTATCCATCTAGAGGAGCCTGTTCTATAATTGACAAACTCCGTTATCCTCACCATCCCTTGCTAATTCAGCCTATATACCGCCATCTTCAGCACACCTTAAAAAGGAGCAGAAGTAAGNAAGAGAATACCCATAAAAATGTTAGGTCAAGGTGTAGCCTATGAGATGGGAAGTAATGGGCTACATTTCCTTAGTAAGAACATTCATGCTACCTTTTATGAAATCTAAAGGACAAAGGAGGATTCAGTAGTAAATTAAGAATAGAGAACACAATGAAGTATGCACACACTGCCTGTCACCCTCCTCAAATTAAACTAACACAATACATATACATAATAAAATTAACAAGTTTATGAGAGGAGATAAGTCATAACAAGGTAAGCAAGGTAGCTGTGTCAGTTGGTTCAGAAGGAGGAAAAAGAAAGAGAAAATGATGTCATTATATTGAAACCTCAAAAAATAAAACAATAATTAAAAATGCAACAGAAAAAAAATCCCCAAATAATGCAATTAAAAAGGGATAAAAGATTGGAAGAGCCACTGTACAAATGAAAACCACAAGTGACCAGTAAACATATGAAAAACTATGCTCAAGGTGTTTAGCCATCTGGGAAAATACAAAATATCATGAGATATCATCTCACCCTAGTTAGAATGGCTATTAACACAACATAATGACACAAAACAAGTCCAGAAAGTACAAAACACCTTCTCAAAGTAATACTATAATAGTGTTAGTCCATGGGAGGCAAATGAAAGGAAGTTAGAATAGTTAAATGCCTGCCAAACAAATCCAAATAGGACCTGNCTGGGATCAAATTCAAGCCTGCCATACACTAGCTTTGTGGTGCTGAGTAAGGTACTAAGACTCTCTGAGTCTCACTTTCTCCGCATTGTAAGTGAGACTGATAATAGTGGTACCTACTTCAGAGGGTTGTGGTCAGGATCAGTTTACCTAAAATCAACTCAAACAGTTCCTGACATACATGGTTATATGTGGGTAATTGTTATTTGTACTCTAAGGATTGTCTTGGCACTAAAATATAATTCCACAAGCAATTATTTTATGAAAAAGGACTTGAAAAGTAATTCGGTTTTATAGTTAGATCATTTTCTGCTTGAAAATATTGCAATGTTCACTTCTTGTGGAGGCAAAGAAGTGCAAATAAACACTCTCGTGGGCTTAGAAGTGTTTATATTAGAAAAGAAAGATGGTTGTGTCGTTGGATGAACTCTTAAGCAAGGAAACTAGTGAGCATTATATGGTGTTTACTTTAAAAACATCTGGAAAGAATCTTTTAAGGGAATTGCCTACCTTATTTTCCTTCGAGTTTGTAAACTATATTTAAGTCTTCCTAAGCAAGCAGCGATGTTTCCTGAGGGGAACTGTCACAGCTCTCTTCTCCATTAGTCAAAGTTAACTCACCATGACCTACAGATTTATGAAGACTCTCTTTGTCTCATGACCTGAAACCGAAGTTTAACCTAAAGAAAGAAGGCAGTAAATAAATTCAGATGCAAGCTCTCTCTGGATAAGCAGGCACAGGAGACTGAAATGAAGGCTCATGCCTCTGTTATAAGTTCATTGCCCAGTGTGCTTACAGTCCACTGTGANGGGATGATTACTTGATGTAAAAATGTATCAGATGAGGTTTTAAAAGTAGTAGCACGATATCAGGATCTATGCTTTGAGGAGGCATTGCATGCTATGGCATGATTGAAAATGGCCTGAAAGAGATGGCGTTGGTATGTTTTTGGACAACAGCATTGGGAGGAATGGTATTTATGGCCCCAAGAAATAAGGAACAGGCACNGGGGATGGACAGACATACTAAACACTAGGAGCAGAGAGTATTGAATAATTCTTCTATTNGAGGGATTAGGTTTTATTAGGAAAGACAGAAAATAAGTAAGATGAAAGCTAGGTACATAAAGAGAGTTGTGAAGTGAATAAGGGATGATTGACAAGAACAAGATGGTAATTGGAGNNGTTGGTCTCAGGATTTATTTTTGAAGTAAAAATCACAAACAGGACTNTTGATGCATGCTTTCTGTTGGACCCAAACTTATAAGGATGACTTTGATTTAGNATTTAACATTCATCACAAATTCTTCTAACTTATATTAATTTACAACCTCAGCAGAGAATATGGTATTTTAAACTTGTGATTTAAGAGGATTGAAGATGGTTGTAAATTTAAAACTGTTTGCTAATCTCAATACTTTACAGGCTTCTGGGGTTATGAATATTAATTCTCACTGGAAAAAGCACGTGATGGCAGATGTAAGGCAAANGGAAATAAGTGGGGTGAAAGCTAGAGTTGAATGTCNACTTAGCCTCCATCATTGGCCCATTTCTTATGATTACTTTCTTGGCCTGTAAATTAAATATGAGACTAAATTTCATTTATTGAATATTCTTGATTATTTTCTGAAAAAAAAATAGAGCACGAACTCATTCAAGTGCAGTATTTGTCTTCCTATGTCATAGCTGCAGTAAGACACCATGTCTTAGGGATTGCAGTTCTCCTCTTTGATTTAATGTGGATTTTTCACACTGCAAGCAACATAGCATCAGTGCGTACATCAGATCCAGGCAATGAAATAGAGGACATAAGTCATTAAGTAAAAATTAAGTAAATTTAGTAAGTCATTAAGTAAAAATTGTATTAGAAAAGGCAGAAAATAAGTAAGATGACAACTAGGTACATAAAAAGAGTTGTAAAGTGAATAAGGGGTGACTGACAAAAACAAGATGGTGATGAAGACACTTTGCAAGCTATAGTAAGAATTTGAATGGCAGTTTCAGTATAAACTTTCTTCCTTCAAGCTATCTCCATATTTTAATTTTAACATTTTATTCATTATTTTTCATGGGCAATATTGGATCATGAGCACAGGGTACTAACCTAGGAGCTGCAATTTCATGTAGTTAGTTATAAAATTCCCTGTCAAGAAATAGCACAAAAATTTAAGGCCAACCTAGACTATCTAATGAGTGAGTTCCAGGCCAGACAGTGAGACCCTGTCTTAGCTACCCATCCTGGGAAAAAATTCTCACCATACTAAACAATCATAGCACATGGATGCATTTTGTATCAATACAAAAATATGATAATAAATAAACTTCATACACAATAAATAAATTTTCCTGTCAGAGGTTGAGGTTGACTGCACCGAGTCAGCATTAGGTCCTGTTCACAAACATCGTTTGAGAGATATTGTATCAACAGCTTTTTTGTTACCAACTCCCTTAGAAGTCAATGTCCACAAGAACTAAAACAATACAGAGAATGATTGAGAGTGGTCAAGAAAACAATTTGAAAGTCTCATAATAGTTGTGTTACTTTTTGTGTAGTGGATATATCTGAAAACTTACATGAAAATCAAACAACATTAATCAGGCAATATTTCAAATAAAGATACATAATTAATGTTCAAACACAAATACTAATAAATCCTCTCTAAAGCAAACAGTTTCTCGATATGCTGAATTTGTGTAAATCTTGATTTGGCTGAGAGTGAAGTATATATTTAATGAATAGTCAATAATTCCTAGAAATAACCCATGGGAAACTTGAAACTTTTTGAGTTTGACTTATCAGTTGAAAGCAGAAAGAAATTAAATAAACCACTTAAGATATTATGCAACTGAACATGTAATATTTAGGAATGCCTATGTATATGCACATGATAACAGTTCCTGAAAAATAGAAGCCGTGAGTTGAAAGGAGAGTTGGGAGGGGTATATGTGAGGGTTTGGAAGAAGAAGGGGAAGAGAGCATGTAATCAAATTATAATCTCAAAATCTTATATTAAAAAAGACATGAAAAAGACTGGGAGTTGTGAGTCCATTCAGAAAAAAAATGGGGATAGGATGAGGTTATGAGTATAATGCTTTTATTTGATTTTTACATTGCTTTGAAAGTCCTCATGGGTACCATGAGATGATGGGACAGGTCTCTGTGTTGATGTCTGGGTTTCAAAAACCTTGAGGGTTTCCACGGTAAGTTTCACTCCCTCTGTATCAGCAGCGTGAAGAAAGTAGAGGTCATACAGACCAAAGGCTTATATGAGATTAATTTTAAAAAATTTCTGCTGCATCAGATTCTCTTCTGTTTGCCAAAGAAATAATAAAATGCTAAGAATCTAATGAATAACAATGTCCGAGTAGAATTTTAAAACATGCTTTGAATTGGATAAATGTGTATTTCTTGAATGAATAACCATACAAAATACCATTTAGTTTTTAATTTTTTTAAATTTTTTTAAGTTTATTTTATTTTATGTGTATGATTGCTTTGCCTGCATATATATCTGTGTACCACATGTGTTCCTGGTGCCTGTGGAGGCCAGAAGAAGGCATAGGATCCCCTGGGACTGGAGTTACAGATGGTTGTGAGCCACCAAATGGGTGCTGGGAACCAAACGTGGGTCCTCTGGAAGAGCAGCCAGTGNCTGGGATCAAATTCAAGCCTGCCATACACTAGCTTTGTGGTGCTGAGTAAGGTACTAAGACTCTCTGAGTCTCACTTTCTCCGCATTGTAAGTGAGACTGATAATAGTGGTACCTACTTCAGAGGGTTGTGGTCAGGATCAGTTTACCTAAAATCAACTCAAACAGTTCCTGACATACATGGTTATATGTGGGTAATTGTTATTTGTACTCTAAGGATTGTCTTGGCACTAAAATATAATTCCACAAGCAATTATTTTATGAAAAAGGACTTGAAAAGTAATTCGGTTTTATAGTTAGATCATTTTCTGCTTGAAAATATTGCAATGTTCACTTCTTGTGGAGGCAAAGAAGTGCAAATAAACACTCTCGTGGGCTTAGAAGTGTTTATATTAGAAAAGAAAGATGGTTGTGTCGTTGGATGAACTCTTAAGCAAGGAAACTAGTGAGCATTATATGGTGTTTACTTTAAAAACATCTGGAAAGAATCTTTTAAGGGAATTGCCTACCTTATTTTCCTTCGAGTTTGTAAACTATATTTAAGTCTTCCTAAGCAAGCAGCGATGTTTCCTGAGGGGAACTGTCACAGCTCTCTTCTCCATTAGTCAAAGTTAACTCACCATGACCTACAGATTTATGAAGACTCTCTTTGTCTCATGACCTGAAACCGAAGTTTAACCTAAAGAAAGAAGGCAGTAAATAAATTCAGATGCAAGCTCTCTCTGGATAAGCAGGCACAGGAGACTGAAATGAAGGCTCATGCCTCTGTTATAAGTTCATTGCCCAGTGTGCTTACAGTCCACTGTGAGGGGATGATTACTTGATGTAAAAATGTATCAGATGAGGTTTTAAAAGTAGTAGCACGATATCAGGATCTATGCTTTGAGGAGGCATTGCATGCTATGGCATGATTGAAAATGGCCTGAAAGAGATGGCGTTGGTATGTTTTTGGACAACAGCATTGGGAGGAATGGTATTTATGGCCCCAAGAAATAAGGAACAGGCACNGGGGATGGACAGACATACTAAACACTAGGAGCAGAGAGTATTGAATAATTCTTCTATTNGAGGGATTAGGTTTTATTAGGAAAGACAGAAAATAAGTAAGATGAAAGCTAGGTACATAAAGAGAGTTGTGAAGTGAATAAGGGATGATTGACAAGAACAAGATGGTAATTGGAGNNGTTGGTCTCAGGATTTATTTTTGAAGTAAAAATCACAAACAGGACTNTTGATGCATGCTTTCTGTTGGACCCAAACTTATAAGGATGACTTTGATTTAGNATTTAACATTCATCACAAATTCTTCTAACTTATATTAATTTACAACCTCAGCAGAGAATATGGTATTTTAAACTTGTGATTTAAGAGGATTGAAGATGGTTGTAAATTTAAAACTGTTTGCTAATCTCAATACTTTACAGGCTTCTGGGGTTATGAATATTAATTCTCACTGGAAAAAGCACGTGATGGCAGATGTAAGGCAAANGGAAATAAGTGGGGTGAAAGCTAGAGTTGAATGTCNACTTAGCCTCCATCATTGGCCCATTTCTTATGATTACTTTCTTGGCCTGTAAATTAAATATGAGACTAAATTTCATTTATTGAATATTCTTGATTATTTTCTGAAAAAAAAATAGAGCACGAACTCATTCAAGTGCAGTATTTGTCTTCCTATGTCATAGCTGCAGTAAGACACCATGTCTTAGGGATTGCAGTTCTCCTCTTTGATTTAATGTGGATTTTTCACACTGCAAGCAACATAGCATCAGTGCGTACATCAGATCCAGGCAATGAAATAGAGGACATAAGTCATTAAGTAAAAATTAAGTAAATTTAGTAAGTCATTAAGTAAAAATTGTATTAGAAAAGGCAGAAAATAAGTAAGATGACAACTAGGTACATAAAAAGAGTTGTAAAGTGAATAAGGGGTGACTGACAAAAACAAGATGGTGATGAAGACACTTTGCAAGCTATAGTAAGAATTTGAATGGCAGTTTCAGTATAAACTTTCTTCCTTCAAGCTATCTCCATATTTTAATTTTAACATTTTATTCATTATTTTTCATGGGCAATATTGGATCATGAGCACAGGGTACTAACCTAGGAGCTGCAATTTCATGTAGTTAGTTATAAAATTCCCTGTCAAGAAATAGCACAAAAATTTAAGGCCAACCTAGACTATCTAATGAGTGAGTTCCAGGCCAGACAGTGAGACCCTGTCTTAGCTACCCATCCTGGGAAAAAATTCTCACCATACTAAACAATCATAGCACATGGATGCATTTTGTATCAATACAAAAATATGATAATAAATAAACTTCATACACAATAAATAAATTTTCCTGTCAGAGGTTGAGGTTGACTGCACCGAGTCAGCATTAGGTCCTGTTCACAAACATCGTTTGAGAGATATTGTATCAACAGCTTTTTTGTTACCAACTCCCTTAGAAGTCAATGTCCACAAGAACTAAAACAATACAGAGAATGATTGAGAGTGGTCAAGAAAACAATTTGAAAGTCTCATAATAGTTGTGTTACTTTTTGTGTAGTGGATATATCTGAAAACTTACATGAAAATCAAACAACATTAATCAGGCAATATTTCAAATAAAGATACATAATTAATGTTCAAACACAAATACTAATAAATCCTCTCTAAAGCAAACAGTTTCTCGATATGCTGAATTTGTGTAAATCTTGATTTGGCTGAGAGTGAAGTATATATTTAATGAATAGTCAATAATTCCTAGAAATAACCCATGGGAAACTTGAAACTTTTTGAGTTTGACTTATCAGTTGAAAGCAGAAAGAAATTAAATAAACCACTTAAGATATTATGCAACTGAACATGTAATATTTAGGAATGCCTATGTATATGCACATGATAACAGTTCCTGAAAAATAGAAGCCGTGAGTTGAAAGGAGAGTTGGGAGGGGTATATGTGAGGGTTTGGAAGAAGAAGGGGAAGAGAGCATGTAATCAAATTATAATCTCAAAATCTTATATTAAAAAAGACATGAAAAAGACTGGGAGTTGTGAGTCCATTCAGAAAAAAAATGGGGATAGGATGAGGTTATGAGTATAATGCTTTTATTTGATTTTTACATTGCTTTGAAAGTCCTCATGGGTACCATGAGATGATGGGACAGGTCTCTGTGTTGATGTCTGGGTTTCAAAAACCTTGAGGGTTTCCACGGTAAGTTTCACTCCCTCTGTATCAGCAGCGTGAAGAAAGTAGAGGTCATACAGACCAAAGGCTTATATGAGATTAATTTTAAAAAATTTCTGCTGCATCAGATTCTCTTCTGTTTGCCAAAGAAATAATAAAATGCTAAGAATCTAATGAATAACAATGTCCGAGTAGAATTTTAAAACATGCTTTGAATTGGATAAATGTGTATTTCTTGAATGAATAACCATACAAAATACCATTTAGTTTTTAATTTTTTTAAATTTTTTTAAGTTTATTTTATTTTATGTGTATGATTGCTTTGCCTGCATATATATCTGTGTACCACATGTGTTCCTGGTGCCTGTGGAGGCCAGAAGAAGGCATAGGATCCCCTGGGACTGGAGTTACAGATGGTTGTGAGCCACCAAATGGGTGCTGGGAACCAAACGTGGGTCCTCTGGAAGAGCAGCCAGTGNTTTTAAACACTGAGCCATCTCTCCAGGCCTTAATAAGCACTATTTAAATGATCTACAAAAGTGACATAAAACCATAAAAATATATATTTTATCAAAATACCTTAGTATTCTAATAACTTTTCTAATTTGCCATATGCAAAACCTCCCCTTTGAGTGAGGAATTATGTTTGTAATATTTTCAATCTTGTTGAGGTCAAACAAAATTATCTCAGGAAAAATAATTCTACTTAAGCTACAGAAGTGTTTTAGTTTGGCAAACTGAAATAAAAATACTTTCCCATTTGAACTCCTGGGGATTATTTATAGTGGTATTTGGAAGGGTAACATAAATTTCTAATTATTATTTTTTTATGGTGCTGGGATAAAACACAGGGCCTTGGGGATACTAGAAAAACACTCTAGCACTGAGCCACACCCTGGTGCTAACATAAAACTTTCAAACGATATTATTTAAGCACTGACAAAAGAATTAAGAAAGATGTAAACATATAAAAGGATATGTGGAGTGTAAGACTTAGTATTATTAAATGTATATATTNTGCAAAGTGCTTTAAGATTTAGAGTGATCTCTATCAAAACCCCAATGGCATTTTTTTTTATAGAACNAGGAAGAACATACTCTAGTTCTGTGGACTCACAGAAGACTCTGAGCACCCCAAAGAATCTTACAAAGAAGAAAAAAGCAAAGGTATCACATCCTGACTTTAATAGATACCACAATGTTACAATAATTGAAAGGCATTAGCATAAANATAGACATATGGACCAATGAAACAGAATAGAGATCCCAGAAACAAATCCNTGCATTGACAAAGTGTCAAGAAAGCATAAGAGAAAACACAGTCTCTTCCACAAGTGATGTTAGGAAACCTCAATATCCACATGTAAAGGAATNAAAATAGACCTTTATCTTATACTATATAAAAGAGATCTCAAAAGGCATAACGACTCCAACATTGTGATTTCAAGCTATAAAACTGCCAGAAGGAAACATTGGGAGAAAGCTTTCTGGTACTGGTTTTAGCAATAATTTTATGTATATGACATCAAAAGTACAGGCAAAAATGTGAAAATAGACAAATGGGATTATGCACAAGAAGAAGATTCTGGAGATCAATTTGTTGTACTNTCTGCATTGATTGTCACCCACCACAGAAAGAAGTATCTCCAAGGGTGACCACAGCCCTAGTCTGTGGGTATAACCATCAATATGTAGGAACTTTGATATATCTGTTCAACAGCAACAACAACAACAACAACCCAAACAACCAAAAAACAAAACAAAACAAAACACATCAAAACAATATTGGGTTCCCTAGCGTGGCCTATGACTTCTCCAAGCATGAGATTTAGGTCAGGTGTACAGTACTATGTATGAATGCCCTCTGGTAGAGCAGGTCTCAAATTAGTCAGTGTTTGGTTCCCTCAAATGTCATACCAGTGTGCAGGCACATCTTTCCTGCTAGGTCAGTATTGTAGCAAGCAGGGCTCAGAGCTGGGTGAGAAGCTTGATGAGTCTTCATTGCCCCATCTCTAGAAGATGTTGTAGCACCTTCTAGCCTGGTGACATCACTACCCTCTCTCCAGAAGATGTTATAGCACCTTCCAGCCTGGTGACAACTCACTAGCAAGGAGGAAGTTTCTAGCTCACTTCTGTCTAATTTCCCCCGGTCTTGCAAACAATGTATGTGTTGTCCTCATTGATAGGGATTTGCCNTTCAGTCCTGTAGGCATTCAAGAGCAAAGTTGTAGTCTGTATTGTTTTGGGGAACTTCTGGACCAGTAACCTGTGGGAAAGTATCCCATATCTAGGATTTTTGTTTAACAACTCAAGGCTTCTGGTAGTAACATTATCCTCCATTCAAATCCCCCTGAAAACTATATTTTAAATTAGCTTACAGAATACTAAGTTTCCATGTAGCCTTTTAAAAATCTCCTAAGTTTTGGTTAACCCCCTTTTTTCCTTCTGCTTCATCTTTGCATAACCTTGGCCACCCCCAGTATCTCTTCTACCCCCATCACACTTGTGTACTATTCCCATCCCATGCTTCAAGGCCTCTTCCCCAACCAACCTCCCATGACCCCTTTCTAGCTTCTCAGTCCCCACAGACATTCCAAGTTAAACACACAAATCTAGAAATTTGAAGCTAGGATTCACATAGGAGAGAGCATGCAGTGTTTGTCTGTCTGGGTCTAGGTCACCTTGCTCAAA
>LZPO01117166.1:119736-137347 GCA_001675575.1 Neotoma lepida
TGACTGTAATAACAGAAGAAGTTATGGGAAGTTATGCTACCGTAGACAATATACCAGACCAAACCATCCCTTTAGGGTGAATCTTCAGGAGAAAGATATTTGCAAAATGAAAAAATAAATACCTTATAAAGGTGGCGAATACTCAATGCACAAAAATGAGTAGCATAAAAAAACATGATGTCTCCAAAGGACATTATAACTCTCCAGCACTGATCTCAGATAAAAGGACAGAGAGGACATATCTGGCAAAGAATCCAAAAGAGCATGTGGTGGTTTAAATGAGAAATGTTCCTCATGGGCTCCATATGGTGGATTGGGAAGCTTTAGGAGGTGAGGCCAGGCTGGAGAAGGAGGCTTTGAGAGCTTAAATCCTCACCCCACTTGCAGTTTGCTCTCTTTTTAGCTCATGGTTGAGATGTGAGCTCTCAGCTTGCTGCTCCTGCCACCACACTTGCTGGGTGTTGCTGTGCCTCCCCACCATCATGGACTCTTACCTGTCTGGAACTGTAAGACAAAAGAAGCCCTTCCTTATGTAAGTTGCCTTGGTCATGGTATTTCATCACAGGAACAGAAAAATAACTAACACAGAATATAAAGAAACTCAATGAATGCCAAGCAAACAGGCAAAGGCTATTCAATGAAACTAGAAAAAAAATCTATGCTATGAATGAGAACTTCAGTAAGAGATGCAAAGTTTGAAAAAGAATCAAGTGGAAACGTTAGAAGTGAAACTCAGTAGACCAAGTCAAACAACTGATACTTTCAGTAACAGATTAGATCAAGCAAAAGAAAGAACATCCAAACCAAAGACAGGTGTTTTCAAAGATCCAGTCAGACAAAAAAATACTTTTAGAACTATGTGGCATCATTAAGAAATTTGAATTTTGGAAGCAATGACCAAAAAATGATGAGAAAAGTAATGGAAAACATATTCAATGAAATATTAACTGATAAACAAACTCTTATATCCAAGTCTGTTACCAGAGGATTTTTTCTGTCCCACCCCATCCCATGGTCACTTTTAAATAATCACTCAGAGGCTTNTATTAATTATAAATGCTTGGCCAATGGCTCAGGCTTATTACTAGGTAGCTCTTACATTTAAATTAATGCATTTCTATTAATCTATGTATTACCACATGGCCCATGACTTACCAATTCTTTCACATCTTGCTTCTTGGGCAAGTGGCAGTGTCTGCCCTGATTTCGCCCTTCTTCATCTCCATCTTCAGTTTGAATGTACTGCCTAACCTTCTTCTGCATCGTCATTGGCCAAACAGCTTTATTTATCAACCAATGAGAGTAACACATATTCCCAGCATACAGAAAGACATCCCACAGCACAGGTCCAACATGGATTGCCTATTAGCATACATGTTAGAATAATGTGCAATAATAGGGTCCACTTATTTCTGTTAGGCAAGTGCAGCAGTGTACTATAATCCCTGGCAGTATACTAGGGGCTGTTTTACTCACCTACCCTTGGTAAATGATGTCTTTTTTTTTATTATTTTGTTTTGAAATGACGAATATGATTTTTTTTAAAGGCTTGTTTCTCTCAATATACCTTTGAAGGTTTTAAAATTATTTCATGTCTTGTCAAGTTCGGATTTTTTTTAAACTTCACTTTTAATTTGTAACAAAAGTTTACAACTTGATTCTTTGCAAAAAAAGTTAACAAACACCTGTTAATGAATGTCTTGAATAATTAATAATAATAAATCCACAGTTTTATGGGTTTGCATAAAAAATTGGTGTCAAAGTACATGTTCACCCTATTAGTGTTTAAGAAGTCCCAACTTCTTTTTGTTAGTTCTTTTGACACAGAATTCTTCTCATGAGATAAGTTCTTTCTTCAAATTCAAAATAAATCTGAGGAGATGAGTATCAAAGGGGAAAACAACATTTCAGAGGTCCACAACTGTGAAAAAGAAATGCTGCAATCCTAAGTGGGTGCCACATCCTCTGGAGCTGAAGGTGCTTCCTGAGTCAGTCACACCCTCCCCATGGCATTACATTGCCAACATCTTCAATTTAAATTCTCAAGGAAGCATGCCATTTCTTTAAAACAAAGACAGGGAATTTCAGCAAAAAGAACAGCACAACTACTAAAATGAGCACTATGAAAGACTAGGTGGTAGTTTATCATTTTATTTGAACTGGTGAATGAGAAACACTTTAACTTACAGACAACATAATAATTATGGAATATTTATATATATTTTCTTGCTGCTTTATTTATAATTAAATTTACACATAATACTGTATAACAATTTTTAAACAGATTAAAGCANTGTTTTTCAACCTTCCTAATGCTGCAAACTTTTAATACAGTTCCTCATGTTGTGGTGCCATCTCAACTATAAAACTATATTTCTTGATACTTCATAACTGTAATTTTGCTATTGTCACGAATCATAATATAAATATTTGTGTTTTCTGGTGGTCTTAAGTGACCCCTGTGAAAGGGTTGTTAGTCTCCCCAGAGAGGTCAAGACCCACAGGTTGAAAATCACTGGATTAATCTTCACCTGTAAATCTTGAAAGCGTAAACCTGAAAGAACATGTAAAGGGAATGCTGGTGACATTGATTGGAATTTGTGATTATTTTATTTTATTGTTTGTCAAATGAACAAACAACAAAATAAAAAAATAGCCAAGTATGAAAACATAAAAACATCTATACAACAAAGGAAATAAGGCAACTTAGACAAATGGGAGAAAATATCTGCCAGCCAAATATTCCAGTAAGGGTTAGTAACCAAAGATTATAAGGAATTCCTATAGCTCAACATAAAACAAAACAAAACACTCTCCCCCAAAACCAAAGCAACTCAACTTAAGAATAGTAAAATAAACATTAGGGAAATACGGTGATGTATTGTGTACCCTAATAAAACTTGCCTGAGGATCAGAAGACAGAGCCAGCCACTAGATTAGACATAGAGGCCAGACAGTGGTGGCACACACCCTTAATCCTGTCTCTTATACACATCTAGATGTGTATAAGAGACAGGAATAAAACTTGCCTGAGGATCAGAAGACAGAGCCAGCCACTAGATTAGACATAGAGGCCAGACAGTGGTGGCACACACCCTTAATCCTATCACTGGGGAGGCAGAGATCTGTCTGGATATCTGTGAGTTCAAGGCCACACTGGAAATAGAGCCAGGCAGTGGTGGCACACACCTTTATCCCAAGAAGTGATGGCAGGGCGGGCAAAGGTATATAAGGCATGAGGAAACGGGAACTAAAGCAGCTCAACTGAGATCCTTTCTGGTGAGGACTCAGAGGCTTTCAGTCTGAGGATTTGTGGAAACAGCATCAGCTGAGGAGTTGGTGAGGTGAGGTTGGCTGTGGCTTGTTCTACTTCTCTGACCTTTCAGCTTTCACCCTGATATCTGGCTCTGTTTTTTTTTACTATAAGACCATTAGAAATTCGAACAACAGGGTAATGCAAATTAGAACTACAGAGAGGAGACTACCTTAGTTCAAATGACTATTAACAAACAGCAAAAGTTTACAAATGCCGCCCAGGGTGTAGAGAAAAAGGAGCTCTTACACTGCAGATGGGAATGTAAATTAGTGTAACTGCTAAGGGGAGCAGGATGGTGGTTCCTATAACACTTAGAACCAGAACTACCGTATGATCCAGCTATCCCTCTTCTGAGTGTGTAAGCAAAAAGAAATAAAATCAGCATGCCAAAGGGATATTTGCATGGTCANGTTTATTGCTGTGATAGTCATGGTAACTAAGATATGCAACCATCCTTGTTGCCCAGCAAGAGATGAATGGATAAAGAAAATATTGCATTCATAATGAAGTATTATGGTATTCATAATGAAGTATTATAGGTTTTAGAGGAGAGTGAAATTTTATCATTTACAGCAAAATGGATGAACTGGAGATATTATATTANGTAAAATGAGCCAGACTAAGAAACACAAGTATTCTCTATTCTACCTCACATGTATTGGCCTGGAAGCATAGAATAGGGACTAGCAGGAGTTGTCAAGGACATGGGATTAGAAAGCAGAGAATAAAAGGGTGGTTGATGTAATCAATGCACAGTGTATCAGTGTGTGGGAAAATATCACACTGGACCCCATTAAANAGAGCAATGTGTTAAAATGGAAGAAAAACATACTTTGAAGAAAATGGGCAAAGACACTGAATGGTGGAACCAGAATCTGAATCCAGGAGAAGTTAAACAAAGTTGTTGTTTATAGGCATAGAAGAAGTGAAGTAAACAATTAATACTTGCTAGAGAATAACTAGGCCATTTCCTGAGAGAAGTTGTAGCATAGGCACATGGGTGTGGTGTTGCTGGCTCTGAGGCTGCTCTGTAGGCACCTNTGGAATAAGGGCTCTGTCTGCTATTGCCTGTGTATTTTTACTCAGTAACCCTCACAAAGCAAAACTTATTTTAATTTAATTTTATTAATTCACACGCANGACTTTTTTATTATTTAAGCTTTTAGGCAAAAGGAGAAAATACATCATGCTAATAAAACAAAAGAAAAAAATACCCAAGGTTCAGTTCTGGATCCATTGCATCGCTGTGTTGTCTCTTTCCCCAAACATGGCAAGGGCCAGGAAGTTCTCTATTCTATTTAGTCTTCTATGCATGTAATAAAACCTGTCAATAACAAATGCCCAGTGGATAAAATCTCATTTCAACCATTAAATTAGATTTATATTTTAAACAAAAAGTAATAAAGCAAAGCAAAAAATTGGGGAAAGTAATTATTTCAAGATAATTTAGTAGCTGTGCAAAAGATTTAAAATGGAAAGTTATGGGTTATACGAGGGCAAATACAAGAACAAGCTGTGCCCTTTGCACTGTATGCAAAGTACACTTCTGCATGGACACGCTTGGGCCAGCTTTAGCATCTGGAAGTTTCAGGCAGGTTCCAGCTTATTTGAAATTCCTGAGCAAGGAATAATCAACATGAAGCAGCATTGTAAATTGCCAGGGATGTATTCCCCATTTCAAGTCAAGAATAGCTCTCAGAGTTATTTTCTTGGCTCATATTTTGAAAAGGAACCAGGGCAGCTGCACAGAAGTGTTGAGTGTCTACACAGTTCTTCCTTTGAGTGATGTTCCTTTCATTTACTGTCCATTCTCATTTTCAAACAATTGTCAAGACTTTTTCTGGGCTCTTTTAATTGTCTGCACTTTACTGGCTCTTTCACCAAAACTGTTTCATGGTCTTTTTCCCTTGGATCTAGCATTAATTGAATGGACTTAAGCGCTTTCTGATCCTAAGGGAGTATAGAGTTCATCAAAGCTCATTGCAGATGTAGAACCTAATTGCACTCTTGTACCTGCAAACCATGTAAACTCTTCCATATAATCAGCTCTTCGTGTTATATTCTGACACTTAATGCAAATTAGGGTTTGTCCCCAGGCTCCCCAATCCTATATATTTCCTACACTCTGGAATGAAGTTGAGTTGTCTCACTGAAATCATCTCCCAGAGGGCTGTCTCCATAGTACCCACAGCTGTCTGAACCCTCTTCCACATTTCTGCTCCCTCTACCCTCATGGACCAGTGGCCAATGATACCCCAGGAAGAAGGAGACCCACATTTATCAAATTCAAATTAGAGTTGACCCATGGAACACAATTCTTTCATAGCAACTAACATTAAGAGACCCAAGTGCATAGCTGGCCATGTAGGAATGGATATAACGATCCTCTAGTGTCAGTGATTGAGAGGTGTATTTGAAGGTTTATTTTGAACCTAATGAAGAGTGTAAGGCATAACTTATGTTTTGTTAAACCTTTCTTGAGTTACATGAAAAGTGGAATGTACAAGGCAATTAAATATCATGTTCTATGTATTGGAGGCACTAACAACCTTTGGCAACATACCAAAAGGCCACTTTCTTTCCTGGATATAAATTATATAGGGTATAAATACTGGGAAAGAGACTACTCTTTATTCTAGGTTCTCCTTCATTCCCTGGTGCATAATAAATCTTCAACAAGAATTTGAGCAATAAAAGAATAAAGCAAAAGCTCCTCAGCATGAAATATTTTACAGAAAAGAAAGGAATTAAAACTTTGATTTGTTAGATGGCCCTTGGAATTAATGAAACTGTATTCACATAAGCTACTTGGAAATCATCAAGTCCGTATATAAGACTTTTACTGTTATGTGTTTTAAAATTAAAATTATACACTGTTCCCTTAATGGCAAAATATGCCTGTGAATAGCATCTGTGTATTTATGCAATCCAGCAGAGGTAATTTATGCTTGATTTTAGTTTATGGAGATTCTAACATGGACCAAACTGGCCAAATTTTAATTCCATGG
Organism: Neotoma lepida; assembly: GCA_001675575.1. Lineage (NCBI taxonomy): Eukaryota > Metazoa > Chordata > Mammalia > Rodentia > Cricetidae > Neotoma > Neotoma lepida. The sequence continues at coordinate 126,061 of LZPO01117166.1, forward strand.
TTAAATTATACTATAATGAAAAGTTACAAATATGCTATCAGTAGCCATGCTGGTATATAATATAGAAGACNTTATGTAATTTGTCCAAGTAGTCTAGAAACTGCCAAATCATAATTCAGCCATCAATGTCTCATTTCAAGGTGAAAGCTAAGTGAGTAAAAAATCACTTTTTTTTTCTTTTAGAGAAATCCTCACCATAGACTTGAGTGGCCTCAATTGCTTTGAAGCAAACTAACAGAGTCTTAACACAGTGACCTTCTGGGTGAAATCTACCACTCTTGGAAGATCTTATCAAAGGAGAAGGGTTTCCAGGGAATATTGTAGAAGAAGGGACAGAAAGATAGTAAGGACCGGAATACCAGGAAATCTGAAGTCTGTCCTAGAAATGGCTGCATAAACAAGACTGGTGCAATGGCAATATCAAGGGACATGTCAACATGGAAGGGGGAAAGCTCACAGGGTTACACCCCTAGACCAAGAACTATGGCAACTAATGAGTGCTGGGAGGAGAATTTAGCCTCTCCTAGGGATGAGTTCCCTTATAGGTTTTCAAATGCATAGTGGACAGCCCTAAAACCATATATACAAATGACATATACACAAACTCAACAAGTGTGTGTGTGTGCTCATTTGCATACATATAGATGTACTTAACAATAATAATCAAGGAAATACTTGATTTCTTTGATAATCAAATATCAACTTGGGGGCATGGAGGGGCTGGAGAGAAGAAAAAGAGGAGGCAAAGTGATGTGATTCTATTTCAATTAAAAACATTTCAAAATAAAATAAATTAAAATTTTTAGAGAGGTGAAGAGTTTTTGGAATGCTTTAGAAGTGTTTGGGATGTGGCACTGATGTATGAATCTGGAATGAAATGTGATTTCCATTTTACTGCATTTGATAAATGCCAGAAGAGAGAATATCTCAGTATTTGGGGAAGGGAAATTCAAATGATAAGACACTTGAATTTCTTTAGCTTTAGACCAAATTCAACATACTTAAATGGCTAACTAATTATCTCTAACCCCAGATAATAATATATCATTCCTTCCATAATATGAGGAAGAAGAAGGAAGAGTTACTTAGTGATCCCTCTAGATATCAACACCAAATAGAATCATTCACCTTCTATAGTGCTTAAAATGTTACAGAGAGAAAGAAATTGCTTTATAATCAATATATAAAACAGTGATCATCTGTGAATCCATATACAAAAACCACATATGAATCTAACTTGGACACTTTTCCTTAAAAATTTACTCAAAATGGATTGTAAAGTTGATTACAATATAAAACTTCTAGAAGATAACATAGGATAAAATGTAGATGATAATTGGTTGGGTGAACACTCCAGAGTTAACACCAAAAGCAGAATCCACANAGAAGACTGATGAAGAGGGTGTAACATTAAAGCTGTTTGTTCTGAGAGAAGACAGTCCATAGGCTTGGATGAAGTATATGCAGAAGAAAAGTCATAAATATCTGCGGTCCAAAAGACATACTAGGATTCTGAAAACCCAACAAGAAAAGAGAAGCCAAATAGCCAGAAGGTCTGAACAAAGACTTTATCAATGGAAACACACCTGACAAACAGGAATAGAAAAACTGCTTTGTCTTCAGGGATTGCTAGTTCCATTGATAATGAGTTATATCAATTAGAAGAGCAATATCCCAAAGAAAACATCAAGAAATGCTGGCAAAGCACTTAATGCATTTATGATGCTTGGTTTCTATGGTGTGNGGAAAATGAAAACAATCTTCATTTTTGAAGAAATGAGAACCCAAAGTTTGAGGGTGAAGAATGTGGTGATTATTATCCAGCATAAAGAGTGGAGGGAAAAGACAATTCTTTAACCATCCCTTTAGAACAGAAACCACACGTCTGTAGGCAAAGGCAAGAACAGAATCTCCATGGTGTTCTTCACTGGGAAATACAGCAGAAGGGGAAGGCAAACCTGTCATTCTTTGTATGGTGCCCGAGTATCTCATCAAGATCCCAAAACGCTAATCTGTGTGATGCTGAGCACACAGTCAAAACAGATTCCCTTCACAGCAGATGGTCGAAGCTGTACTTTCTCCAAAGAGCATCTGCTTCTTCCTGTTGCTGTGGGAAGGAAAGTTCCTGAAAAGGACTGAGCTTCCCATGTGAGGCTGATCAACTGATTTATTTGAATGCCAGTGATTATGGCAAGGATGGAATGTTGCAGGTCCAGAGTCGAACCCCAATATGTCTTTGTCTATCTCTAGCTCCTTAACAAGCATTTTTTGTCTACCTCTGTGTCTAACCTAGCATCCTTCTGACTAACAAGTAAATCCTTTCTGAATATATTAACAGACCAATAGCTTTCATTGGCTAACAAGCTAAGCATATCATCAGATGGCATCTGAGGCCTATAGCACAGATATCCCTGCTTTGTTTTAACTCACCTATGTAATGTTTCATTCATGGCTTTTTTGCTCTGTCATTATTACAATATTATCAAATGTTACCATGTCCAAACATATAATCTGGGAGAAACCTAAATCTGTGTTCCCAGGCAATGGTCACACATATTTGGCTCTAGAATAAACTTACATAATCTTATCTTCTTTGGGACAAGACTTAGGTTTTATGTTAACATCTGCCTTCCTCTCAAATATCCAGAGTCTCGACTTGAGCATCATTACCTTTCCCAGGTCTGGAGCCCTCTAAGTGGTCCAGATTGTTCTATTTCAAGCATCTTTTTCTCTAAGACAGGTAAAGCACTCCTCACATATGAAGAGCAATTAAAGAGAAATAAGGAGGAAGATGCTGAAGCCTTCTCCCACTTAAAGACAAACAGGTTAGTTAAAAAATTATTATAAAAAGGAAAAAGGAAAAAGGTGAAATGTAAACAATCTATGAATTAGTTTTCAATATTTACCAGAACACTTTGCCTTAGGACAGGAAATGACAAAATANATTTTTAAAGTCTTTAAATTCTTTATGTCAGAAGTCTGAACTGATCTCACTGGTCAAAACAAAGGGGTTATCAGGACTCTGGCATTCTGCAGGCTCTAGATTCTAGACTCTAAATTCTGCCACACAATTTATTCATAAAAGGCTTGAGGATTAGAATGTATATATCTCTGGTGAACACTATTTTGTCTGCAACAATAAAGACAAGGAATTGCATGGTTGGTTGTTTTATCATTCTTTACTCTTTTGGGGGGGCCCACAACCCAGCTCCCAAATCACACATGGAGGCTTATTCTTTGTTATGAATGCACAGCCTTAGCTTGGCTTATTTTTTAATTTTATTTTATTTATTTATTTATTTATTTATTTTTGGTTTTTCGAGACAGGGTTTCTCTGTGTAGCTTTGCGCCTTTCTTGGAACTCACTTGGTAGTCCAGGCTGGCCTCGAACTCACAGAGATCCGCCTGCCTCTGCCTCCCGAGTGCTGGGATTAAAGGCGTGTGCCACCACCGCCCGGCGCTTGGCTTATTTCTATATAGCTTTTCTTAAATTATCCCATCTACCTTTTGCCTCTGGACTTTTTCCTTTTCTTACTTCTGTAATCTTGCTTTCACTCTTACTCAGTGACTGGCTGGGTGGCTGGGTGACTGGCCCATGTTTTTCTCACTCCNTAATCTCTCTTGCTTTTTCCTTCTATTTATTCTCTCTGCCTACCAGCCCCTCCTATCCTTTCTCCTGCCTTGCTATTGGCTGTTCAGCTCTTTATTAAACCAACCAGGTGTTTTAGACAGGCAAAGTAACACAGCTTCACAGAGTTAAACAAGTGCCACTTAAAAGAATGCAACACATCTTTGCATCATTGAACAAATGTTCCACAGCATAAACAAATGTAACACATCTCAAAATAATATTCCACAACAAAGTAGCTGTTGTATCCATAAAAATAAATTAGGAAAAGAGTTAAACTCTTACACCCCAGCTCAATGAAAACATAGAAAATGATTCTGTTCACTTGATGAGAGGTACTGGCTAAATGACCTTTCATACGACTACTGTGGAACCCCTTCCACAGAAGTTTGTGACTGCAGGCTATGGATGAAGGAGATGGACACGACTCTGGCATCTTTATAGCCACTGAATGCGCTATACATCTGAGTGAATTTAGTGTGTTGGATTGATTCTTCCTGTCTTAAAAATGAGGGTAATGCTTTACAAACTTATATCTAAGAAGCCAGTCTAGTCTTTGCATAGCCATTAAGAGGGAGAAAAAAATAGATGAGAAGACATAGCAAGGATACTTACTAATCATTCGATGACAAGAGATTTATGTTATTTATGGCTATAGATCTATTCCTAACTTCCTTAGAAACACTGTGGTATGAAATAATAGAATATCCAAGAAACATCTGACCTGAGTTGGCTATTTCAATGACTAATGAAAAGAATAAAATCTAGAATTGTTTNGTTTCTCTTGAGACTTGTCNTTTTGGGAATAGACTCCCTGGTTGTCACAGGCACACCCTCTGAGAGCAGTAAATCACATTGTCTGGCGTTCCCACCCTTCACGAAGCCTGTCCGAAGAAAACAGTCTGGCTCCTTCTAAACATTTCCTGTCAGTCAGACCTGGAGAAGTAGAATTTTATCTGATCCGTAACTCTGAAATGTGTTTTCTTCTGAGTATGTAGGTGCCTTTGGGCTGCAAGGAGGAGAAATACATCCAGATGTCCCAAATACAGGATGAGGAAGTTGAAAATATCCACTAAGTGCGGTGATGTAGCATGTTTCCTAATTGTGTCCAAGACAGAATTCTGAGGATTATGTAATTGTTTTCCAGTCCTCAATCTTCTCAAGTAAACATCTGGACAGAATTATAAATTCCTTGTAGAACATGGGTAGAGATTGGGTCCCGTGTTTCTGTTTTCTCGAAGATATGCTACATTTTGTGTTCATTGGCACTGTTTTTCTATTCTGTAACCTTTACTCCAAGATAAAATTGACTCACCAGAAATGGCAGTCTCAAAGCTACTGAACTTCAGAGATTTTTATCATTTTCTAAACGTGCCTTGAGAAACACAACCCCAGTTTCCCAAACCATTCTGGATTGACTTTGTGTACACCCGCTCTGCAGCTGTCTTCATTAAGGAACACACTCTCACATCACACTCTGAAGCAATTAATCTGATTTCTCTAATCACGAGTGTTCTAATCGTTCACTCTTCAAAGTGGCAAGAGATTTCTCAGAAACCACTTTGGGTTTTGGCGAAGTGGAGTGCCTGCATCAACAGTGATTTTGTTTTTGCTCTGTGGGCAGAGGACAAAATTAACCTTTTGTTTTCCAGCTTAAGGCTGTCATTTACTTCAACAGGGAAAGGCATCCTAATGTCACTGGATCATTTGGATCATTATTCACAAACTAAGTAGACATGGTAACTCAAATATTAGTGATTTGGAGTGGGGATTGTGATATTGTGAGAGAAAAAAAGTAAGAAGGCTGTTTAAGATATTTTTAGTGGATATTTCTTACTTCTTTTTATGCCAACCCAAGCATCCAAGGAACAAGTGGTTTCTAAAATTTGGGGTGAAGTTATGGATTCTTTTGNTAATTGATTGAAACCATAAACTTTTTACTAGAAAACTGTGTGGACATGTATACATAGGTCTTCAAAAGTGTTCAGGTACATCATGGACCCTCTCAAAAGCTTACCCAGACAATGTATTCTGTGGAAAGTGACCCGTGCCTTTTCCTTCATGGTTATCTTTTTGCTGTTTCAACAGATAATCCTGTAATATGAGATAGTCCTCTCATATTACATAAACGAGAATCACTCAAATTAAGCATGGATAGTGTAGCTACCCAGCCTCCACTCTGATGTCATACTTATTTTTAGAACTTCCAGTGTTGGTGACATTGGTGGTAAACAACCACAATTTGAGAAATGAGTACAGTTGGGAAACTGTGCAGTGATCCACAGAGAAAGATGTGGCTCTAGTTGTTTAAAAAAAAAAAGAAAGAAATTAAATAGGATAAAAGCAACTGGACCATTTTCTCCTACCTGATGGAAAGCCAGCCATCAAGGGCAGTACTGGCTTTTTCCATTCAAGCACCTCCTGTCTTTCTACTATTCCCTACTGTATGCCTGCCCCAGACCGTCATTCTCATCTGTCCTATGATACTTGCTCACTTTGACCTTATATTTTTCTGCACAAAAGGCTGAGGATGACAGTGGTAGACTAAAGGACTTGTTTCTCATGCCATACTCCCATAAAGTGGACCTCTGGCCCATTCTTTCTTGGCTAAGAGCTNTCCTCCCCTCTCAGTGTTCAGGGGACCCAACTTCAACTGAAGGGGAACTCTTCCTCAGCAACCTCTAGGAGCTTTACTGCAAATTAGCACCATGCACTGATGCCCAGTTCTCTACACTTCGTGAGAGTTCAGCTTTGCCAGTGTGCAAGAATAGTATAGGTCTCCNNTGCTTACTACTTTGGGGCTGGCTCACCAACACCTATGCTAACAAGGTTGGCTCTATTGTGCTACCCTGCTGAGGTACATGGCCTGCTCTCTCAAGTGTTGCAGTTGGTGGGGGTCAGCGATGGCTCTCTCACTCTTACGACCACAGGGCCAGGTCTTCCACCTGCCTCAGACATTAATAGGGGGANGGCATCATTCCCTGTCCATGCTGCCAGAAGACAGATCAGGAATGGTGACACGGCAGCATGGGTGAGGGAGAGATGCCCTTCCCCAGCCCATCAATGTTTAAGCTAGATAATAGAGCTAGCCCTGTTGTCATAAGAGTAGGAGAGTCATCCCTGACCCCTACCAGCTGCAACACTACGGAGAGCAGGCCCTGCACCTCACCAAGACAGCACAATAGAGCCAACCCTGTTAGCGCAGGTGTGGGTGAGCCAGCCCCAAAATTGTGAGCATGAGAGAGCTGTCTCCATTATCCATCTGTCCTGCGGTGGCATGGGCAGGGGAGTGTTGCCCCCCAACACACACACACACATCAATGCCTGGGGCTGGTGGGAGAGATGACCCTATGGTCAAAGGAGCAGGAGAGCTAACCATATTAGCACAGGTGTGGGTGANCCAGCCCTGAAGTTGTAAACATGAGAGTGTTATCCCCATTTCTCATCTGGCAGACCAACCCTATACCTGCCAGGCCCAGACCCAGGGTTATGACTTGGCCTCCCCATCATCCACCCCATCTATGAAGAAACCTGACCTGCAGACCCAAAGCTGCAGGATCTCCACAACACAGGGCAATAGCAGGATACCCAGGAAGAGCTCCAGTGAGGGGACTCAGCATTGACAGTGTAGTAGAAAACAGAGGCCNTAAAACAGACCAATGACTCTTTGCGATGAACATTTGCAAGTAAAGATAAATGGACAAAGTAGATTACAGTGTGACTCACTGTGTCACACTGTGGTTTCCATGATGTTATTTTTAATTTTTCCCTTTTTTGAAATTTTTTCCCTTAAATTTTGTTTTATTTGGGNGGAGTGCAGAGATAGAGAGCAGATTTGAAAGATGGAGAAATGAATGGGATCAAGATACACGANGTAAAAGACACATAGAATAAATTTAAATAAAAAGAATACTATAGGAAGACATCAAAANGTTTAGACTGCCCTGCCTGGGAAAAGAGGGATATCATTTGCCTCACTGATTCATCAANACANTGTCTGTAATAAAACATAAACTCATCCATCCTGATCAGATTGGTCACACAGCCAGAAAATTGGATTCAAATACCTAAAATATCAAACTTTAATTTTCATTTTAGAGAATGAGTCCTTGCTACCTTTGGGNCATGGACCTATGATAAGGCTTCCAAACACTGNTTGGTCAAATATCATCTTTAATCTCTTATTAAAGATAAAAGTTGCAGTCAGCTGACTTGAGGAGAAATGGGGGAAAAGAGTGGTACAAATAACTCTCTTCTGCAAGATAAGATTTTAGTGGTTGTGATCATGGCAAAAGCAAAACTCAGATTTAGTTACTTCCATATTGACTCAGTGAAGTGGTTCCCTTGTCAACAAACATGGGACATGGGACAGGGATGGAACTTCAGTTGCTGAGAGCCTCTCCCCAACTTCACCCATGGTGGCTTAAAAGGCTTTCAGATAAAGTGCAGTGGCTCATGGGAAAGTGAGAAGAGACGAGAGTGGCCAAAAAGGGATGAAAAACCACTGCTTTAGGGTGTCACTCTACNTAAAGCAAACACACTGCAGGAAGTTTCATTAGTATTCAANTCAATTAGGTCCAATCAATGTGATTATATGTTTCTCTTTGTCTCCTCAGTGGTTTCTCAAGGTGAAAAGAGCAGATCCTTCCCAATTAGAAAACAGATAGCAAATAGTTTATTGAGCACCTAATGAAACTTGCNCTGTGGTCGGGCACAAAAGNTGCAAAGAACAGCAAAGGACAGCCNGGGCTTTTGGAAAGTCCAGATAGTAAGAGGTTTTAGTGGATGTGGTGTGTAANGGTGAACTGTAGCCTACTCAAGCCTTCAGGANACCTGCAGAGCTGCTGGGGTCCCACTGAGATATTTCNCAGAAGAAAATATAATANCGTAGCTGTTCTGAGATGTGTTGTGGTGATNGAAAATAATGGGCAAATATTTCTATTTCTCTGTGTTATTATGGTGGCCGTGGGGTTACACATGTGATTTCTTTTTCCTGGCTGTTCCATACTCTTCTACATAAATTCATATCATTGCATGTCCATTGTCTGGAAGGCATNAGTAGCACCCAGACTATCCTAAAAAGCTGTAATTGTAATTGCATTTGTTGGATTTCTGCTGTAGAAATTTAAAAAAAATCATATCCGTGTCCAATAAAACATAATCAGATAAATAAAATTTGGCNACTCAGAGGCTGCTACAGCTGTGGTTCAAAAAGCCCAGGCCACAGCTCAGTCAGTTGAACTTGACATCATCATCTGCATAGGGCTGGTTTGCTGGCACTCAGAATGAGAGCTGAGAGGGTTGTAGAAGCTTGCATCAAGGTCAGAGAAAGCCCCTGATGCCAGGCAATGTGTAGCAGCATCAGATTCTGTGCATGGAGCTCCCTAAGATGACTGAGCATGGAGCTGGCAAGGTTAAGCCTAAGGTGCAATGAAGACCTCAGGATATTAGAGATTCCAGATGTGAGTGATATTCAGCAAGGAAAGCTACAGGCACTGAGTGGCGTCAACTTAAGAGAAAACCCACAAGTTCTATGGGCAACAGAGCCTGAAAGGAGGGGATTTCTAAGTCCAGATGCCACCAGAGCTGTAGATGTCATACAAGGAGCTCCAGATGTTGCCTGGCTGGGTTTTTGTCTTGCATTGGTCCTGTTTTCCTTGCTATGCTCTATCCTGCCCTATGGAACGGAAATGTTCTGTGCCGTTGTGTATTCATTCTGTGCCATGGTGTAGCTGTCTTTNGATTGTACCATAAAGGTTGAAATACGGTTTGTTTAGATTCACCAATTTATGCTTTCTCTCTTTTTCATATTCTTTCTAAGTTATTTGAAAATGAGTTGAACAGAGCATGATCTTTTGTTCCTAAAATTTCAACAAAGCCTTGGAATGATTAATGACGCTTTTAAAAGTACTGTAATTACATTGCCATATCTAGTTTGTTTTTTTTTTTGCCTAGCCAAATCACACATGGCATAATCTTTAATATCTCTTAATTTAGAGTAGCCACCTTGCTACTCTAGTTTTGTACTCTAGTCTCTAGTACTGTAGTTTTCATTTTTACAACTGATTTTTCTAAGAGTCTAGGCTAATTGTCTTGCAGAACGTCCAATATTTTGAATGTGTCTAATTGCTTTCTTGAGCTTGGGTTCAGGCTGGACATTTCTGGTAAAATTAACATATGAGAGAAATTGTACATGGAATGCATCAGACCACAGAACATAAAACATCAGGCTAAACTATGAAATTAACACTAGTTTAATGATTTTCTCAAACTGATGACCTTATATATCTGATCCAAAACTTATACCTCCTCCTTTTATGTCCATCAAGTAATCTATAAAAGATACTTTAATTGTGAATATTCTATTTCTCTACAATACCACACCCACATTTTAGCATTCCTTGACTATAAATCTATGTAGATAAGTCATTGTATTATACATAGAAAGATGAACGGTTCTATTTATTACAAGAAATTTTTTCAAAATAACTTTTGCTGCATTTCTATACTTTTGAGTGTCATAATAAACTCATAGGTTATTTTTTAATTTAATGTGTTGTAATTTATTACTTTATTTATTCATTTAACTGCTCCAATTTCATCAAACCTGGTCAAGAGAAACCCCTAAGAGAATATTCTGTTGTCCTTTTGACATAACTCCATTAGTCTTTGGGCACTTTACTGTTTTTTGAATCAACTTACCCTAACTTTTTCTTCTTCCCCTGGTCTGAAATTAGCCATTTCTCCGAGGAACTAAGTTTCTTCTCTTTTANAGAGTTCTTCTATTATGGAATAATATTTTGAAACAAAAATTCAATACTTTGTATTCTTGCTACTAGAGTGCCATTGTCATTAGGAAACACCCGAAAATGAACTCACAACAATATTTCTGATTCAAATTGAGGAACACACAGAGCTACTTCAGCCTTTTAATACTGTATTTCTTTGAAAGTGAAAAATCTTGATACCTTATAGCTATTTATTTACTTATTTCTCATCATATAAGTTAAATATATTTATAATTGAAATAGGTAATGAACAGCAATACAATTATTTCAAAAATAAAGTTAACAATACACCTACTAGGTGATGCTTAAAACTCTGGAGTTTTCTCTTCCTGAAATTGATCCTACATAAATGTATAGTTATAAAAATGGCTTTAAAAAGCACTTAAATAATTCTTATATATCCATGAGAATCTTACCAAGTTCATACAATCAGGTTAAATTTTTCTCTTTGTATTCAGTTTTAGTGGCTGCCTTTGTATTCTTTATATTTTGGTCTCATTTTTCCTGTATTTAGAAGATATTTGTAGCTCAAATTATGAATTACATTAAATTATTTTGAATAATTCTTTACCCTTACATGNATTTTCATTCTTATTCAGTGGATAACCATTTCTACTGGTTCTGTTTTGCTCTTTCAACTTTCTAATCTGGTTTTTGGTTTCACAAAAATAAGNAACTTTGTGACATTTATTATTATTCCTCTTTCTTACACAAAAAGTGACATGCTATCAGCATTCTTTTGTGCTTAAACTTTTTTCCACTTCAAAAAAATATGCTAGAGTTGGGCAGTAGTGGTGCATGGCTTTAATCCTGGCACTAGGCAGAGGCAGGTGGATCTCTGTGAGTTCAAGGCCAGCCTGGTCTACTGAGC
>LZPO01117167.1:58410-73817 GCA_001675575.1 Neotoma lepida
GGGGAACCGGACAAACTTTCGTCTACAGATCATTATTAAAGAGACTACAGAGAACTATAATAATTTGAGTCCATAATATAATGTCTACTGCCTCTGCTTCCCTTCTATTTCTGGAGGTCTTTTATGCATCTCCCCAGAATATACACTTTAGTTTTGCTTTTTCCCAAGTACTTTCCCTGTCAAAATATTTGCTTGCTGAACTTCTGTGTAAGTCTATGGGTTCTTTTATCTGCAAGAATACAAGAAGCTGGGCCAAAGGGATCTGACATCTCTGGTGCACCTTCCCTGCATCACTGTGCAGCCCTAGGCTGAGCAACTCCAGGAGGCGAGGCTGTAAGAGGCTCAGAAACAGTGCTTATTGGCCTTGCACTCCTCCCACCTTTCAGGTGCTTGATTGCTACTGTTTTCTCCAGCAGACATGGGATAGGCTGACATTCAGTTCCTTCCCTGTAGCTTCTGCTGTCCATCTGTATGCAGTACTGCATCGTGTGTGGTGTGTGTGTGTGTGTGTGTGTGTGTGTGTGTGTATGAAGGTAAATTCTCTGTGAGCTACTTAATTTTAATCTGGGAACTAGTGATGGCCTCTGTGAGATTCTGATGTGTGGGAAAGATTGTCATCAATTCATCAATTCCAGGTCAGTTCATCCAGGTCAAGGTCTCATTTCCCAGAGACTTTTTCAAGGTACCACTTCTCATTTGATCTGAGAAAATGTCATCATTGTTAGAGTCCTTATCAAGATAACAAATCCAGAGGATCATTGCCCTTGTTTGACTTGTTACCACCTCTACCTTGGCACCTAGGTAGATGACATGCTTCATGGAATCAAGTGGAACCTAAAACGTATATTGAGTAATGGGAGAAAAGAAGTCTAGAGGCAGGACCTGGGGCATCTTATCACAGTAGTGAGAAAGCCAGAAGTTTTCTTTGGCTCATGCTGGTTTCCTGATAAGCATTCTGGGTCTCCCATGGCTCCTAGGAAACTTTCCAAAGTTGTTTAGTCAGCACTCTACACCTCGGTGTCTTTATGGTTTTAGAGGTTGAGGTCTGTCATTGTAGGATTGCAACAGAGGAGGACTGTCCACATTAGGAAGTCAGGACAGTGCAAAGTGTTTTTGCTTGACCTTAGTTCACATTCTTATAGATGGTCTGAAGAGAAACTAATCCATGTGTAAGGTGTGCAGACACTGTTCAATAGAGTGCTGTTCCAAAATCATGGAGGGCTGTGAAGCACTATCAGCACATTAGAGAAGGTGAATCACCTGCCATGAAATGGAATATGCATAAGACATCTGAGTTCTGTTTTATATCAAGAAAAAAGGACAAATTTGACAGCACTTAGATTATATTAGATTTAAAAGAGCAGACATCACACTAAGGATGTTTTTCTTAGTGCTATCATGCCACAGCTNTCTCTTAGCAGTTTCCTCACTTGTGCTGTGCTTGCTTGAAGAGCTCAGGCAGAGGTTTGTAGGATGGCCCCTGTGAGGATGCAGCTTTCCTTCACTTTTGTTCACAAACATGAATATATTTTTTGTATTTTTTTTTCCTTAACGAAATACTCTGGCACATCACCAATTTTTAGTTGGTTTGGCAAAAGGGATTCATTCTGCTGTGGTTAATACTGTACCATCAGGATTGTTCTTTTTTATTTGCTCTTATTTAGTGTGAAGCCGGATCAATTGGAGGCACTATAAAATAGACTCTAATAAATGAGTTTGGAACAGACATATAATGATGACAACTTACCNGGGGCCTTTTAGCAGGTGGAGTAGCTAAGGATTAGCACTCCTAATAATCCTCCTCTGTTCTGTAACCAAATTGCTTTATTTTCTGTAGGTAAGCAGCCCATTGATAGATGTGCATGCTCTTGTGATATCATTAAGCTGGATGGGATGGAGATCTGTAGTTTATAGTGTCTGTGCTGGGCTTCAGGATGAGAAACTGATGACATTGCTCTCAATTTTGTTTGAATACAGATTTTTAAAAGTTTCAGTGTTTGAACTTCAACCAACTGAATGCAAACTTCTTGTGATGGAACACAGACATTGATATTTCTAGAAACTTCCCACAAAAAGCTCTTTTTCACAGTGAAGTTTCAGAACCACTGCCACAGAGAGTATATTGTCTAGGTTTGGTGAACAGTATTTTCTCTACCATACAATGTGTTGTTGCTACCAGCAGAGGGCCTACTGTGTCTTACACAAGTATTTCAAGGACCTAAGAATGGTTTAAACACCCAGCCTCCACCTTCTGTCCTGTGGGAGGAGCTCACCAGGCACACTGCTGTCTGATCAAGAACTCCATTCTGAGCAGCTGGCTCATGGACAGTTCACCAAGGGACTNGATTTCCATTTCAAAAGCCATTTTATTGGTTAATTCAAGCAAGTTTTATGAAAGTCCCTTAAAATAAAATTATGGGCTAACTAACTGTTTTTTAATGACTAAAAGCACAGTAACAAAGCTCTGCTTTTTTCTCTTACAATTCTGTTCACATAATTGTTCTTTTCTGACTAATTTTTAGGTGTGTAGCATCTCCCGATGAAATGCTGCAGCAAGAGACCAGAAGAGTTATGTGTTTTCAATGTGCTCCACTTCTGCGCTGACACAAGATGATAGTTAATAGAGTGATGCAGAGACAGTAGGTGTGAAGGGCCAATGCNTCTGAAAGAAGAATTATTTACACTTCTCAAAAGAAGGAGCACTTCCTCCATGCAGGGGAAGCACCAAGTTAGGCCAGGACAGAAGGGCTGGACTGAAGGGAGAGCCTAGATAAGGGCCTTCCTGGGGCTTTCTGGAGGAAAGGAAAGTGGAGGAGCAGCTTGATTTGGGTGAGTTTGTGCAGCTCTGGCCCAAATGGATTATGTCTAGTAGTCTCTAGTTTCCTAGTATCACATCTTGGGATGGGTTAGGACAAAGGAGATATTGCCTTGGCATGTGAACATTGGTTAATCTGGTGGTAGGGGATATGGGCCTGGCATTCAGTAGTTTGCACTTGAAAGTTGTATGATTAAGGCCAAATCCTATGCTTTGTCTAGGAATTGCTATCTTTAGGGACAATGTGTCTCCAGCTATCAAGACTTTTAAGATGTTAAAACATTGTAAAGTGTAAAAAAGAAGCAGTCTTAACCTAACATGTCAGCTTGGATAAAAATGTACAAGCTGGAAGGTTCTGGGACATCACATATCCATTTGGGCTTCATGTCTCCTCAGCTTCCAAGTGCAGCTTGGAAGACCAAGACCAGGTCTGTCAGAAGCTCCAATGGCTTGACTCCCCTGGAAGTCCAGTTCCACCACCAGTTAAAAGAANGAGAAGAAACTGCAGTTGCTTCATGCAACTCCCTCCAACTCTTTCTCCCCTCACCCCCACTTCTTGGTGGAGGAGGTTGCATAATCTCAGTTAACCATTAAGCAGTTAAGACAGAGGCAAAGAACACCACCCCCAAAAGTCTTGAAACTGTGTTTGTGTGGCATATACAATGTTCAAGATGAAATTTGTGCTTGCTAGGTAATTCTCAAGTGTTCAAAATTTTGAAAAGTGACACTTCATTTCATCTTCCACCCAAATGGGAAAGGAGGGGTTTTGTTAACTTATAGGGAAAACTAGTTGAGGTTTGTAGTAAGATGATTTGCAAAATCAGATTTCATGAAACATTTCAGCTTTGTTCATGTCCCATATGTGAAAATGAATTTTGCTGAGTTTGAGCCTGTTTGTACCATGTATGTCCCCTGAAACAGGCTTTGCAGGGGCAAACAGCTTGTGAAAGTTTTATGCTTTATTGTTATATTCAGTACACTGTTTTGAAAGACAAGGCTGTAATATGAGTAGAGTAGGTGCTCCAGGCTCCACAAAAAGGAAATTTCCAGAGTACTCAGTGGCACAGCTGAGTTTGGCTTTGCTGTGGTCTTTAGGATTCTTCAAGACTCACACTGAANGCTGGGACAGGCTTCATTCCTATGGTGGGAAGTTAAGCACAGGTGGCTAATGTTCTCTGCTATTTAGCAATGGTAACAAAGACAATGTGAACACAATATGCTTGCCAGCCATTTTTTATAAAGCTGACTAACATTGTAAATGGTTGCTCTTTAACATCACAGTTTACATAACACAGGAATATTGTAGAAATATAACCATACCAAGCCTAGGTGATGGTAAGATCATCTACACTCATTTTGTATCCTCGTGAGAGCAGGAAATTTTATTCTGCACTGTCAGTGCAGAGGGAGAGGTGGTGCCCATGAGTCACACTCTTTAAGCATTAGTGAAGAGCTGTTCTATTGCAGAGACTGTGGAGCCCTGCATATAGGGCCAATAAATGNAAGGTCTGTGCAGCTATCACTTCCATTTATTCTCTGTATCCATGGGTTCTCTATGTGTAGACTCAACCAACAGGGGATAAGGAATATTTAGAAATTGTGTCTGGGGCTAGGAAGATGGCTTGGACCACTATGTGCTTGCTGCACAAGAACGGGGGCCTGAGTTCAAATTCATGTAACAAAGCCAGGCATAGTGGTATGTGTTATTATAATCCTGATGCTGTGGATGCCAGAACAAGAGGTGCTGCAGGTCACAAGAAAATGTAATGGAATCCAGCTACTATGACAAAAGCTACTACTTGGAAAGGTCAAGGACTTTTCTGAAGGTCAAGCCATGGCTTAAGAAGTCTTGGCGATATTTTAGCTTTTGTGTATATATTAGCTGGTTCCTACAATAATTTTCTTGTAATGCTATGTGTGCTTCCAATAACTCCTAACTGTATTTATCTGAAATACCTATCAAGCATCCAAGGCCAAATGATCTCCTGAACTAAGGTAACACCCTTATAGAAACAACGCCTTCTCCTAGGTCAGCTGGATAGCTTTATTTCTTGTGCAATTTAATCGGAGACCCTCCTTTTTTATACAGCCTTACTAACATTATAGACTCCTAACTTCTTACCTAACCACTTCTAGGAATGTAGATTGAGCACATAAATTCCCTTTTTTGATATACTAACCCATCATTAAATGCTCTCAGTTGACCTCCTTCTTTACCACTCCCCTTTGGGTTGTAAAAGAAAGCCTGATGGTCACTGCCTGAGGAAAACTCTTATCTGCCTTTATGACCCCATAAGAATTCAAGCCTGGTGACCTTGCTCTGCCAGAGGATTGCTATTGCTTGGGTTTATAACTGGACTCCTGAGAGACTTGAGGAGGACTGAGAGAATAAAGAGACTGAGAGGAGGAGAGAGAGAAGAGAAGAGAATAGAAGAACTAGATGGGTAAGAACTGGAGAGGAATGAACTGAGATGGTGAAGAATTAGATTGAAGGGCTAGAAGACAGTATTAGAGGAACGAGATGGAAGATGAAGGAGAACCAGATGGGGAAGAACAAGATGAGAAAGAAGGAGTTGAGAGAAGAGCTAAAATGGGAAGGAACTAGATGAATGAGAACCTTGATCGGGCAGAAATAATATGAGAGAATTAAGATAGAACTTAGAGGGGACAGCAGATAAATGTAGAGAGAAATCAGGCAAGAAAGGAGCTAGACATGAGAGCAGAATAGAAGCTGTGTAGAGAGAACTGACACAGAAGAATAAAGTGTATGAACTAAGGAGTTTCATGTATGTAGATTCACTTCAATTAATCAAAGATTAAATTATCAACTGGTGGTAGATTCTTCCTGGACCCTGGGAGAGGACTATTAAGGGGCTGGACTCCTATAGTCCCCAATAAAGAGGACCCCTGGAACTAATATTGACCTCTGGCCTCAACACACACTTGCATGGGGGAGTGGACCTGAACCTTCATGTATACACACACACACACACACACACACACACACACATACAAACACAAACACACACAGTCTGCACCAAATATGTACAGATGTTTTTCCGTACAGGCTAACCTTAAGATGTGTTACAAGCAAACCAAAGTGACTTAAAGTGTGCTGGAGGCAGTACAGAGGCCACATGTAAACACCACGTTGTACTATAAAGCTATCCAAAGAGCTTCCTAGAAAACTATCCTCCATGGANGTAAAAGGACAACTGCATATTAAACATGTCAGGCAATGTGGCCTTAACCAACAAGGAATAAAGTGCAGGTTAATGTGAAGACAGAAAAATGCNGCCTAAAGTAGGTTGTGGGCTTGCTGGTCTTGGAAAAGGTTAACTAAAAGCATACTAANAACTTAAAACTAAGCAGTAAGCACCAACACCAAATCAGAGTTGTGGTGGTTTGAAAGAAAATGGCCTCCAGAGGGAGTGACACTATTAGGAGGTGTGGCCTTGTTGCAGGAAGTGTGTAATGTGAGGGTGGGCTTTGAGATCTCTTTTGCTCAAGTTTCTCTTAATGTGACATCCAGTTGACTTCCTATTGCCTACAAGATGTAGCACTCTCAGCTCTAGCATCACATCTGCCTACATTCCACCATACTCCCCATCATGATGATAATGGACTGAACCTCTGTAAGCAAGCCAGTAAGCAGCTCTCTTCCATGGCCTCTGAAGCAGCTTCTGCCTCTGGGATCCTGCCCTATGTGAGTTCCTGTCCTGATTTCCTTCCATGATGAAGAGCAATGCTGAAGTATAAGCCAAATACATCCTTTCCTCCCCAACTTGCTTTTTGGTCATGGTGTTTCAAAAGTCACAACAATANAAACCCTAAGACAAGAGTCAATGCTCAGTGTGCTGGTAAGCACATTCCAACATATGGAATGCCATGAAGCCAGAGCAGCTAGCTGGCTGCTGTCCCTGTTCCCTGATGATGTATCTGAGGCTGACTGAGGTGGCATGACCTGTTCCAGGATAGGAACAACCTAAGCCATGTGCCAAATGATGCTAGTTCTTGAACAAGTGACCCATTATAAGCAAGTGTTGGAGACTTCAAATCAATTTTATGANGGTTGAGTAGTACAAAATAAGTTTATCTTTGAAAATTGATGTGGCACACATAAAACTTATCATTTTTGGCTCTTCCAGGATACAGTTCAGGGGTGTTTGAACATAGACAGCAATCACCACCCATCTATTTAAAGAATATTTTCAACATCCCGAGTGGAAATTTTACTACTTTTAGACAGTGAGTGACCTTCTTAAACTTCATTTAAATATAACCCTGTTCACATGGCCCAGCAGGATCACCCAAGTAATTTTTGTCAACTGTATAAAAGGCCTTTGTCTCCTTGCAAGGCAAAATCTCCTTTGTCTTTCTCGGAGAGTTTTCCCACCATGTTTCTGTCCACAGAATTTATTCTTTATTAGCTCTTATGTCAGGTTTCATCTGGTAAGTTCTTTTACCAGAACATCTTGGGTCACTGCCATCACAACAGCCCCATCTTGTATTCCCACTCCCTAGGACTGTGAAGTGAACAGCTCTTAGAACCAAGCAACCATGCATCCAACCCTCTAAAACAANGAGATGAGATTAATCTCCCCCCTGCAAGTTGTCTGTGTCATGTACATGGCTGCACACACCTGCAGACTTTAAACAGAAAAGGTGTTTGCTAGTATCCTCAAACCAGACACTCAGATTCTTCTCTGCTTGGAACTATTTGGTGTATTAGGATCTGGGCAAGGCAGTGGATAAAAACACAGTTTTATAAACTGTGACTCAACATTATTTGTAGAACTAAAGAAGAAAAGTCACCAAATCTTTCAATCAAATGTTTCATTAGAAAGAAAAAGAAAATTAAATAAAAGAAACCATAAGACCCTAAGTCACTCTCACTTTCCTGCTTCTTCCATCCACAACTTCTTGTATTTCTTATAATTAAGTGGAACATATGATAGGCTGAGGGATGGATGGGAGAACCAGGATGGTCAAAGTTAAGCCTCATGAAAATAATTATGCACACGTTTCATCATGGCAACAGTGATGCCATTTTCAGACACTTAGCTCTTTGACTGCTTTCTTGGCTCAGCATTTAATTTGTTATGATAATATAGAGACCAACATCTCAAAAGAAAGGGCATATGGCTTTTGCTCCCCATAAATACACAGGGCCAACTGTAAATGACAGAAAGGTGAAAGAATGTCACCTCAACTGCACATGAACTCATTCCTCAAAGTGTGTTTATTCTGTCTTGTCCTTTGATTGATGAGCTTAATATATTCCCATGCACACTGCCTTCTGTATGAGGCCATGGCTGCTGGTTAGGGATATGAAGCATAATACTATAATGTGAGGCTTCAAGGCAGTTAGAAGATTGGATTTGTGCCTTTGTATTACACTGGAGGTGTTTCTGTGTGAAATTCATATTTTATATTACATTGGGGGAATAAAAAGATGAACAATACACACCACAGGAAATCAACATGTCTTGATATATTTTGAATGTTCTGTTAAAAATCAACCCACCTCTTTTGGCATCTAGAATGTCTGTCAAGAAAGAAAGATGTTTGTAATTAATATGTCAACAGGAAATTCACCAAGCCAACACATCATCCTGTCAAGAACTTGTCCTAATTCAATCTTGTCCTGGCATCAGCCTGAAGCAGCCATGATTGGCAGGCAAGTGGTAGTATGATTCTGAGGAGCTATGTTCTTGAATTCTGAGCAACTGTTTCAACCCAGACCTAAATCCTTTCAAAAACTTTATATGGCAGCTAAATTGTAGCATGTCATTCATTAACAAAACAAACAACAGATCAAATGCACATCTCAGCATTAGAATACCTGGTTCTATTCTCTATTGATTGAATGAGTGAATAAGCTGTTTAACCTAACTTTCTGAGTTTTAGTGACATCCCTGAATAATAGCATGGTAGTTTGAATTTAATTGGCCTCCATAAGCTTATAGGAAGTAGCAATATTTGGAGGTGTGGTTTTGTGGGAATAAGTATGGCCTTGTTGGAAGAAGTGTGTGATGGTGGGGGTGGGCTTTGAGGTATCATATATGCTCAAGCCATGCCCAGTGTTTCAGTTCACTTCCTGTTGCCTTCAGATCAAGGTACAGCTCCTTCTCCACTCTCAGCTCCTTCTCCAACACCATGTCTTCCTGCATGTCTTCATGTCCAACCATGGTGATAATAGATTAAACCTCTGAAACTATAAGTGATCCCCAATTAAATGTTTTCCTTTATAAAAGTTGCTGTGGTTATAGTGTCTCTTCACTGTTGCTCGAATCTTAAATTGGTCTTATAATAAAAAACCTGGTACCAGATATTGGGGTAAATGCTGAAAGATCAGAAAGACAAAGGAACAAGCCATTGCCACGTCTCATCTCATCAATTCCACAAATCTTCTGACAGAAATCCTCTGAGTCCTCACTCAAAAGACTCTAGCCAAAAAAGCCTCTAGCTGAAAGGGATGCATTTGCTGAAAAGCCTTTAGNNCCTGTCTCCTCATGCCTTATATACCTTTCTCCATCCAGCCATCATTTCCTGGGATTAAAGGCATCTGTGCTTCCCAGTACTGGGATTAAAGGTGTGTGCCACCACTGCCTGGCTCTGTTTTCTCTCCTAAACTGAGTCCATCTCATGTAGTCCAGGGTGGATTTGAACTCACAGAAATCCAGATGGTCTGTGTCTCCCTAGTGCTAGGATTAAAGGTGTGTGCCACCACTGCCTGGCTTCTAAGTTTAATCTAGTGGCTTGTTCTGTTCTCTAATTTTCAGGCAAATTTTATTAGGGTACACAATATATCTCCACATTACCCCTTTTTTGTCTAAAATAATAAAAGAAGGTTATAACTAATATAAGAAAAACTATATAAGTACAATAAGTATATACAATATATACAGTCAAGAATTATATTAACAAAGTCCAGTCCATAAACATTTAACAAAATCAGAGNAAATACTCCATTGTCTATTCTATTTTGGTGAGTCCAAAATATTGTACTTAATTCATTTTTTATCCTAACTTGTATAACCAACCGAATACTAGCTTTTGATGTCTTTCAAACTTATACACTTTATTCCTCTTTAGTGAGTTTCTTTTCTAAATTTCTTAACAAGGATAACTATAACTATAACTATCTAGTCTTCAACTCCCTCAGAGACCCGAGAAGGAAATATTACCTAAGTAAGCAGAAAGTACAAGTAAGCAACTTCCAAAAAATGTGGGAAATGACAGAAACAGCTGGCTACCTGGACCGTCACCCAAAATTCCTCTGCAACATTGGAGCAGCCATCTTTGGCTTACCGGCCTAGCATATCTCACAGATTTTTTGTGAAGCAGGATTTTCTGAAAGGCTGTCCTACCTTGTCTTGGCAAGGTTCAGCAGTCCATTCTTTTGTGTCTTGCTTGTCCATTTGGACAGCATACTGTCAGCAGTCGAGGCAAGGGCACTGTCTTGCCCAGTGGCTAACTTGCCACAAAGAAAGTAAACTCCATATGGAGTTTCTTTGATGTCGATCATCTTCTCTGAAGCAGCTTGTTGCTGCCAGGACCAGACATGTCTCACAATGATAAAAAAAAAATCTATGTTATTAAAACATCTTAAATGCCATATTCTGTAGATCTCTAAAGTATTTGAAGATGACCTGTCTATTTAAAATATATCTCTATTTGACCTTGAAAACATACCTAACCTGACTATTAGTTGGATTGTAATAGGTGACTAAGTACTAACCTGCATTTCTTTATATTCTAAGTAGTTGGTAAGAATAACTTTCATTGACTAGAAATTTGCATTACATTGTTAAATGAACTGTATAGGTACAACACTTTGAACAAGATTAGAAACATATATATATATAATGTTTTCTAACAAAATCAATCTCAAATTTGTATCAATATACATAATTTGTATATAATATACAAAAATCCAATCCAATATAAGATATTTAAAATTAGTAGTTGCTTTTTAAATGTAGATTCAATAATCTATGTTTTTATCTTATAATATCTATATCCTTTTTTTTGCAGAATAGATTCAATAATCTACCCTTTTACCCTACCATTTCTGTATCTTTTTTTTCCAGATTCAACAATCTACCTCTTATCTATATTCTCTTTTTTTCCTCTTTCAAATAAGAACCCTAAATCTAATCTCCTTTGTTTAGCTTTTTTCCCTGACCATTATCAATTAATAACTTGTAACTAACCATCCTAAACAATAATTATCCATAACCCATTGAAAGGTCAAAAGCCACCCCACCTCTTGGGAATGTGGGCATCATGTCTTAAAATTACTTTCTGCTGTCTGGGGGTAACAACATCTTAAGGGGATCCTGAAAAGAAAAAATTTGGGTTAATCATCAAGTCTGGGGAGAGGTAGTTGTATCATTTGTTGTCCAATCTCTGCATAATGAGAAAGTATAAGGCTTGTCTCAAGTCCTGGCTANAGTAGTCTGTGAGGCTATATCATCTCAGCTAGCCATCTCNGTATTGTCCTGAGCAGTTTGTAGTCCAAAGCCGATCTTTGGGTGATGTTTATCATCTTGGTGGCATTATCATAGTCTATGTGGAGTCATCATTGTGGGATTGCATCATTTTTTGGAGACTTCAAAGTCACTGTTAGGCATAGTCATGGTTCACTGCAGAAAATATTTTTCGTGGGACATTTTTTCTGGATGATTTGTCCTATTTCTTCAGGTGTCTCATTTATCCAATGTTCTTCATATTCTTTAGCTGGATGCCTTCATTTTCCTGAAAGGTAAAATCAAAACCCTTCCTCAACCCTAAATTTAGGGTGTTTCCAAATCTAATCATTATCAATTTTGATTTATGGTTTCTCCTGAAATTTTTGTTTTCTACTGCTGTTCTATCATCCAGAGCTGTATTTTTTTTTTTTTTTACAACAGGCATTCAGTTGTTTAATTGCTCTGGGAAGGAGTTTCCTCTACAATTACAGGGAAGGACTGAATGGAATTTGACATGGGGCCTGTAGGAGGCCCTTCAGGGCATTTCCTGATGGCAAAGGCAAAGGGTTACCTTGTCTGTCCCTTGTTGATCTACATTCATTTTTCCAGTGTCTGCTGTTGCCACACTTTCTGCATAATCCAGAAGGGAGGGGCATGCTATTAGGATTATTCCTTAAGAAAACATTATTTCTAGGAATGCCCTATTTACAGTCCCTTTTTTGGTGACCTTGTTTATCATAATTAAAATATTTGATGTTTTGATGCTTCTTCAAACCTCTGGAAATCACCTCTCCTAATCAAGTATCATCATGATCATGAGATTCAATATTAATTGTATCTCGGATTCATTTCTCCACGGGTGCTGATCTTGCATTTAATGGCCTAATTATTCTTTTGCAATGTGCCTTAGCATTTTCAAAAGCCAGAGATCAATTATTGTCTATCTTCTGAATTTGTTATCATTCTATTTACTGCTGAAGACAGCCTTTGTAAGAAATTAGTGAGGGTTTCTTTGGGGCCCTGTATAACTTTTGTAAATTACTCAATTTTCTTTCCTACTTCTTCAATTCTGTAGCAAACATTCAAGGCTGCCATACAGCATAAAGCCAGAGTGTAGTCATCATATAAAGATTGTCTTTGAGCTGGGTGGTAGTGGTGTACATGGTTAATCCCAGCACTTGGGAGGCAGAGATAGGTGGATCTCTGTGAGTTCGAGGCCAGCCTGGGCTACAGAGTGAGTTTCAGGAAAGGAGCCAAAGCTACACAGAGAAACCTGTCTCTAAAAAGAAAAAAGAAAAGAAAAGAAAAAAAAAGATTGTCTTTGTATATCAGCATAATCGCCTTCTCCAAGAAGTTGATCTTGGGAAATTTCCATACCTCTAGCTCTACTTCATTGTTCAATGGTCTTAGCATCATCCTTCCACCAGGTCCTCCATTGTGATTAAGGACCAGCTCCTAAGACAGCTGTAACCAAATCTCTCCAGTTTTGATGGATAATTCTGTTACAAGTTGACCACAAGTTTGATATCTGCTTCATGAAAGATGAGTGGATGTCATATGAGACTATTGCTTCTTTGAATCTCCTCAAATCTAACATTTTCACAGGAGTCCAATCAGCTCTTACATAGCTTTGAGAGTAGCTATCACTGGATAGTTTTAGTAAGGTTACTGGATAGATTAAGGTTGGCTGTTTGAAAGCCTTAGTCTGTTTCTCTATAACCTTATCATGAAATGCTGAGATTGGTTCTCCTTTAAATTCTTCTGTCTGGGACTGAATATCTCTATGATCTGTTTTAATAAGTTTTTCTAAAACTTTTATCTTGGCACTTATATTAATCAACTTTTTTTTAAAACTTTTTTTTATTAAGAAAAAATTTCCCTTCATTTTACACATCAATCAAAGATCCCCCACTTCCCTCTTCCCCCCCAGCTGTCCCCTCCCAACTTACCCCCTCTGACCCCCACAAGAAGGCAAGGCACATCGAGTAGAGGCAAATCCAAGCCCCTCCACCTACTTCAAGGCTGCATGAGGTGTCCCATCAAAGGTAGTGGGCTCCAAAAAGCCCATTCATGCACCAGGGATAGATTCTGATCCCACCGCCAGGGGTCCCTCCAAATACATCTAGTTATACAATTGTCTCCCTATGCAGAGGGCCCAGCCCAGTCCCATGCAAGCTCCAAAGCTGTTGATCCAACTTTCATGAGTTCCCACAAGTTTGGTTTGGTCATTTCTGCAGGTTTCCCCATTATGATCTTGATGCACTTACTTGTAGAATCTCTCTTCTCTCTCCTCACTGGACTCCTGGAGTTCTCTTTGGGTCTTCCTTGTTAGCTAGCTTCTCTGGAGTTGTGGGTTGTAGCCTGTTAACCAACTTTTTTAATGATAAAACAAAAATGATCAAACAAATAATATTTATNATTGACATTACATTTATCCCATCAACATTAATTATCCTCTTATTTAAATGTTCCATTTTCAGACCATTTAATGTATAGTCAAACAGAGTTCAAATGCCTTCCATTGTAAAAAGGTTTCTCATTTTTTAATGTGGAAAAACCTTTTNTTTTAACTAATTCTTCCCTTTAAGAAATCCAATTGAGTCAACCAAATCTTTTGACAATGATGATTCAGATGATTATGTGGCAGCAGCCCAAGGTGGGAACAGAGAAAGCCAAAACCCACTGGGAGAAGGAAGAAGTGAAAGATCNAGCCATCTGCACAGGGGAAGTGTGCAAAAGTGGCTAACTGCTGTGGTTTTTGGAGCCCCNAAAACTATGGAGTTTGCTGTAGGGAGGCTGCAACAAAAACTTAGCCAGTGGGTTAGGGAATCTGGCCCAGGCAGGGTAGAGATTCTGGCTGCGTGTAGCTTGGGCCTAAGCTGGGGACTGCAAGGCCAGAGGCAAGTGGCTTTTTTGTGAATTTGTGCCCCATGTTGGGCATCATACATTGCTTGAATATTAAATTGATCTTATAATAAAAAACCTGGTACCAGATATTGGGGTAAATGCTGAAAGATCAGAAAGACAAAGGAACAAGCCATTGCCATGTCTCACCTCATCAATTCCACAAATCCTCTGACTGAAATCCTCTGAGTTCTCACTCGAAAGACTCCAGCCAAAAAAGCCTCTAGCTGAAAGGGATGCTTCTGCCGNAAAGCCTTTAGTTCCTGTCTCCTCATGCCTTATATACCTTTCTCCATCCAGCCATCATTTCCTGGGATTAAAGGCATCTGTGCTTCCCAGTACTGGGATTAAAAGTGTGTGCCACCACTGCCTGGCTCTGCTTTCTCTCCTAAACTGAGTCCATCCCATGTAGTCCAGGATGGCTTTGAACTCACAGAGATCCAGTCAGAGCTCTGCCTCCCGAGTGCTAGGATTAAAGGTGTGTGCCACCACTGCCTGGCCTCTATGTTTAATCTAGTGGCTTGTTCTGTTCTCTGATCTTGAGGTAAATTTTATTAGGGTACACAATATATCACCTCACTTCACAGCAATTGAACCCCTAAGACAAATGGGAACAATAAAGACTCTCATAGAGGAGTTTGTGAGGATTAATTAACATGCACGTGTTAAGTAGACACACCAACTCTATTTAGAAAATGTTCCTTTTCCTCCAGGAAATGACTGATAGGTTTAACCATAAGTAATAAAAACAAATATTCCATTTTTGACATGGAATAGAAAAGACTACCATGCTCTCTCTGTTGGGCAGCTCAGTGTTTCTATGATTCTTCCACACAAGTAGAACTTAAGGCCAACATAGAGCAGGCTCTGTCAGCCTTTGTTACTATTGAAGGAAGAGGGTAGGACCCATGAGTGGTGGTGGTGGCTGTAGCAGTTTCCTACTGTGAAAAAATGCTCCTGAACTAATTAGTTTAAGTAAACTCACATTGACTTCCTGCTTCTGTGGAGCAGAAGTCCAACCCAGCTTTCCTTCCAGNCTNCTGTCAGGCTAGAATGCAGGCATCAGCCACACCACTTTCACATAATTATTAATGTAACTCAAGGGCCTCCTCCCTGGTTCATCAGACATTGTCTGAGTTCAGTTCTTGTGGCTGTACAGCTGATGGTTTCAGCACAGACACTGCCCTCTGGAGAGATGACTCACATTGGAG
>LZPO01117167.1:110530-135966 GCA_001675575.1 Neotoma lepida
TCTGTGAGTTCGAGGCCAGCCTGGGCTACCGAGTGAGTTCCAGGAAAGGCGCAAAGCTACACAGAGAAACCCTGCCTCGAAAAACCAAAAATAATAATAATAATAATAATAATAGTTATTCCCTTGTTGCTCTGCTTCTCTTGTTTTAGAAAGGGGAATCTTAATATGCTTCCTCTGAGAGCTCTATGGAAATTAAATGGGATAACTAAAATTGCATCAGGCACAAGTGTGATTTATGTGACTATGCAATATGTTGGCTATTATTAAGTCTCAGGCCCAGGACAAATGGGTGAGGTGCCTATTTAACATTATCAAAGTAGCTGCTGGCTGTCAAGTTCTCCCTGAATCCCCNGGGTCCTACCTGTTACAGGGCCCTTCTGTGTTGCGGGATATTTGTTTACACTTTGGGAAGATGTGTCTATGTTTTTGCCTCACCTGCCTGAGGCATCTGATTGGTTTAATAAAGGGAAGAATGACCAATAGCTAGGCAAGAGAATAGGTGGGACCTCTGGGCAGAGAGAACTCAGGATGAATCCAGGTGTGTGAGGAGATGCCAGCAAAATACTGAGGAAGTCGGACATACAGAAAGCAGGAGAGGTAAAAAGCCACATGGTAGAATGTAGATCAATAGAAAGGGATTAATTTATGTTTTAAGAGCTAATTGGGAAGAAGTCTAAGCAAAAGGCCAAGCTTTCATAATTAATAAGTCCCTGTGTCATTATTTGGGGGCTGGCAGTTCAGTGAAATTCTGATAAGAAAGCTAACCACACTCCTGGCTGGCATACTCTGTCCCCTACCCTAAACTTCTCCAGGCGAGGAGCTAGGCTTCCCTTCCCTATATAATCCAGCCATTTTGGCTATCCTAATCTCTCTTAGCCAGTCTGGCCCAGGCTTCCCCTCTTGGTCGGTGGTACTTCTCCTCTCTCCCCTTCCACATGGCCCAGCTCCCATATGTCTCTGTCTCTGATTATGTTCTTTTATCTANAATAAACTTTCTCCTCCAGCAAACATAGAAGTAGTCACGTCCTTTCCTTTTTTATTTCTTTTATTTTTTATTCATCTGTGGTGATATTTTATCTGTGTTCCCCAATAAAATTTATCTGAAGATCAGAGGAAAAATGGGGCTGCCAGCCACTAGTAGTAAAACAATAGTCTTGCAAGTTAGCACACGCCCTTAATCCATTTGGTTCTCTGTGACTCCAAGGTCACATGGGGAACTAGCAGTAGGATGTCCAGTAGCACTACCACCATTGCTAAATCTGGCTCACTGTGAAGGCCAAGGACTGATGCACATGGAAATGTTAGCCTATAGGACACAACTTCCNGGTGGCACATGCCTTTAATCCCAGCATCAGCCTTAGAGTTCTGAAGGTCCATGCAGACAAGACAGGAAGTGATGTAGCTTGGTGAGGATAGGAAATGAGTTAGCAGATGAACAGGCATAAAAAGCCAGGTTAGACAGGAAGTCGCTCTCTTCTCTTCGTTTCGCTCCTTGGAAGTAGAGGCAGCGTTGGTGAGGTGAGGCTGATGGCTTGTTCCTAATTCCTCTGATCTCTGTCAGATTTTCACCCTTATTTCTTGTTCTGTGTGTTCGTTAATAAGACTGGTTAGAAATTCGTCCTACATTCATCTAGTGCCAAAATCCTGGATGAGTTAAGTCCTTTCCTTTTTTATTTCTTTTCGGCCATCATTATGAGCTTTTGTCATGATTAAATGAAATAATGAGTTAAAACATTAGAACAATGCCCAGCACATAAAGAACACTAAAGATGATAGCAGTCTTTATTTTATTGTTATAGGTTCTTACAATGTTTTACCTAAGACTTTCACCCTGACTTAACAGAGGCTTATTTGTTCCTTGACCGCTGGGAAGAACTATGGCCATGTAGCAGATGCCATTCTAAATGCAAAGAATGAACAGCTGTTTGTGCAAAGGATGACAACAACAGTACTCAGGATTGGGATGATTTTTCCCTGCTCAATTGATTCAGATTTTAACATACCAGACAGTAACATTCCTAGGAATCTGTGTGCTTCACATACGAGACTGAGAGCTTTTTGGCATGGCTAATGTACACAATGATGTGGTGGTGTGATGAGGTTAACCCATACATGGGGTGGAAGGATGAACCAACAAGAAATATTTCTCCAGACTATTTAAACTATTATTTCAAAGTGTTTTTCTTCAAATATTTTCTCAGTATATTTTTTCTTCTACATTTTATGTCTAATGGAGATAAAGACACATTTTAAAAGGAGAGGAAGTAATTGGTTATAAATTAACTTGGAATAAAAACCACTGACATTGGAATTAGGCACAACAGAATTCAAATCATGCTATGTTTGCAGATTATTTAAACATCTTTAAGAAATTTACCTTTTGTCTAGAAATAGGACAATGTGTCTCAGAGAAATATAAGAACTACTGGACGATGGATGTCTATTGACCTCTCAATTCCCTTCATAATGAAACAGCAACTGAAATAAACACTTGAATTGATCTTTGCCACAGGGTCACGTATCATCAGGAGCCCCTTCATGCAAATCACAGCATGCCTTCTAACTTAGTTCAGTTTGCTGTCCAGTAGCACTACCACCATTGCTAAATCTGGCTCACTGTGAAGGCCAAGGACTGATGCACATGGAAATGTTAGCCTATAGGACACAACTTCCTNAATCTGAAGGGAAGTAAAAGAAAAGAGCTTGGCAGTCAAGCCANTTGCTTGGATCTAGCTTAATCTTGTGTGATTCAAAAATACTTTCCATTTAAGACTTTTTAAACTGGCAGCANACAGAGACTTTCAAGCTGTGAATACAAATTTCCAAGCAAATACAATAACATCTGCTTCATGCGTCTATTGAGTCTGAATCAGACTGAGTCATACCTNCTGTTTACTTACTTACTACATTTCAAATTACTGTCAAACAGGCTCCAAGAGCTGAAATATTTCTAACACACCACATAAAAAGCAATAGCTCTACACAAGTAACAACAAATTAGAAAATATAATGAAAAGAAATGATCATATTCTCAATAGCAGCAAAAACATATGGTAGGTTTGCAAGCACTCTAGGGAAAAAAATCAAGTCATTATAGAAAAAAGGAAAAGAAAAATCTGAATAAAAGATGAGTTCTAACATGCTCNTGGCTAAAATATGACTGTCACAAAAATATCTGTTCCCCATGATTAGCCTGTCAAGTCAATACAAATCTATTTTGAAAACACATATGGAGTTTCTTTTGTGGAAGTTGTAAAGTTAATACTAAAATTCACGAAAGAAGAGCCAAGAGTGTTTAAGCTAATCTAAAGGTCACAGCAAGGATACTGTGAAATGGGATAGGTATACATACAGCCCTGAGGGTGGCAATGGGTAGGAAGAACTGTTATTCCCTAACTTTTCAAAATGCATTTAGATAAATATTATAGCAGAAAATATTTGAAGGATTATAATATAGAATGGTTACTTAGAACATATAATGCTGGCTTATAAGACTAAAANCTTTNGAAGTTTNTACATGGACGTTTTACATAAAATCACCCAGTGGAAAATGCACAGAGGAGCTTAACAAATGATAGCCCAATGGAAATGGGGTATATTAAACATGTAAGAGTCTTACCACCNGTCACCTTAAATCAGATTAAAACAAGTTCAATCAGGCACCATANTGGTAATATGTTCAAANGTGAAGAATGCCACATATTGGCAAATACTTGGAATATGAACACTCACACATTGCATTTAATCATGGAGATAGGTACAGTCACACAACCAAGATGGAACAAAGCTTGACTCTAGGAAATTTGATACAAAAGTTCTAACCATAAAACAAGGAACTATTTGTCTGGGAATATATTACATGGAGTCTCTCACTTGTTCTCATGGAGACTGACAGAGAGTGTTTACAGTAGCCATTGTAATTATTTTATTTTTGATACTTTGAGATGGAGTCTCATAGAACTCCAGTTATCCTCAAGCCCATTTTATATNCAGAGTTGACATAGTTGAACTACTGATCCTCTTGCCTCCAAATCCCAAGTGCTGAAATTATAGGCATAGATTACCATGCCTCATCCCATGGTAGCTTTATTTTTAATATTAACTGATGTACATTAGGTATACATCAAAAGTACAAAAAACTAAGTAATGATTTATTCAATAAATAAATTACTATGCCAGAGGTAATAAACTATAAATACCAATATGGATAAAGTCTAAACACATGACATTGAGCTTTTTTAAAAAGCTTTAGAATATGTATCTAAAAAAAGAACAAAACATTACATTATCTATATATTTCAAAATAATGAAAGCATCACTTATGCAAGGAATAAGCCTCCAACTGGAATGATGATAAGCTCTGAGGGAAAAGAAAAAAAAAAACAGCATCAGAGGAGAGTCCATAGGAGCATTGAGGCCTAAAGCAAATGAGGCAGGAAGATTTGTCAAAATCTATCCAGTTATCGTCAAACTTGGGTTCATGGTTCTCTAAACATTTTAGATACATTTTTCAGTTCTANAATTCCTGTTTTGTTTCAAATTTCTGAAGGTCTCCTGAAATTTTCTATCTTCTTTTCTATGGGCTGTTTGAAATATTTATCCAGATTTAAATTACTGAGTCTTTGCATGAGGTGATGNGCAAAATGCCTATGATCTCAATATTCAGGAGGCTAAAGTTTAGACAAGCATGAGTTTGAGGCTAGTGTGTTCTTTACATCATGACCTTGTCTCAAATACCTCCCCTACCAAAGTAAATGTCTTTTTTCAAGTAATTTCCGTTTCTGGCTTGTCTGTCTCACTTTTTTCTAGTATTCCTTTTGCTGTCTTGATAACAGATGCCACTATTCTGTGTGCACACAAATCCAGTAATTTCTAATGTGTACTGCACATTGTGAAGGAAACATTGAGGGAACCCTGTCTTTTCTTACTTCCACTGAAGAATGTTGTATTTTTTTCTAGCTGCCAATTAAATCACTGTTCTGCATCCATCATTGGAAGGAATCATAGTTCCTCGGTGTGGTGAAAGTAAGAATATGTTCCAAAGATAAGTACAGGAAAGCTTATTGGAGGGACTTAACAGCCAGTGAGAAGTTTCTGATGACCCCAAATGGAGCAATGCGAGTGACCAAAGGATGATAGTTTGACTGTCACTCATGTAACACAGGATCAGTGACGCTACAGTACCATAAGTGGCACATGAGGAAAGGAGAATTCACTTGTTTATAGAAACATTATTTTTCTTTAAAAAATTTTTTTCATTTTACATACCAACCCCAGTTCTCCCTCCTTCCCCTTCCCCCACATCTCACCTCTCCCAATCTCACCCCCTCATCTATTCTCAGAGCAGAAAAGGCCACCCTTGGGTAGTCAACAAAATCTGGTATACCAAGTTGAGGCAGGGCCTAGCCCCTCCCCCCTGCATCAAGGCTGAGCAAGGTATCCCACCATAGGGAATGGGCTCCAAAAAGCGGGTTTATGCACATGGGATATGTCCTGGTCCCACTGCCGGGGCCCCCCAAACAGATCAAGCCACACAACTATCATCCACATTCAGAGGGCCTAGTTCAGGCCTATGGAGGTTTTTCAGCATGAGTCCAACTTTCATGAGCTCCCATTACCTCAGGTCAGCTGTCTCTGTGGTTTCTCCATTGTGATCCTGACTCCCTTTGCTCATATGATTCCTCCTCCCTCTCTTCAGTTGATTTCCAGGAGCTCAGCGCAGTGCTAGGCTGTGGATCGCTGCATCTGTTTCCATCAGTTACTCGATGTAGGTTCTATGATGAAAATTAGGGTAGTCACTAATCTTATTACAGGGGAAGGCCAGTTCAGGCTGTTGCTAGGAGTCTTAGCTGGGGTCATCTTTGTGGATTCCTGGGAATTTCGCTAGCACCAGGTTTCTCCCTAACCCCCTAATGGCTCCCTCTATCAAGATATCTCTTCCATTGCTCTCTCCCTCTATCCCTTCCCCAACTTGGCTCTCTAGATCCCTCATATTCCCATTCCTCATCTCCTCCCTTTTATACCCCTCCCAGTTTATCCAGGAGATCTTAATTTTTTCTCCTTCCTGGGGCCCTCCATGAGTATACCTCTTCGGGTCTTCCTTTTTACCTAGCTTTTCTGGGGTTGTGGATTGTATNCTGGTTATCCCTTGCTTTGCATCTAATATCTACTTATGAGTGAGTACATACCATGTTTCTCTTTCTGGGTCTGGGTTACCTCACTCAGGATGATTTTTTTCTAGTTCCATCCATTTGCCTACAAATTTCATGNTGTCATTTTTTTTTTAAACCACTGAGTAGTATTCCATTGTGTAATGCACCACATTTTCTTTATCCATTCTTTGATTGAGGGGCATCTAGGTTGTTTCCAGGTTCTGGCTATTATGAATAATGCTGCTATGAACATAGTTGAGCAAGGGTCCTTGTGGTATGATTGAGCTGTTTTTTGGGGGTATATGCCCAAAAATGGCATTGCTGGGTCTTGAGGTAAGTTGATTCCCAATTTTCTGGTAAACTACCATACTGATTTCCAGAGTGGTTGTACAAGTTTACATGCCCACCAGCAGTGGAGGACTGTTCCCCTTACTCCACATCTTCTCCAACATAAGCTGTCCTCAGTGTTTTTTATCTAAGCCATTCTGACAGGCATAAGATGGTATCTCAATGTAATTTTGATCTGCATTTCCCTGATGGCTGAGGATATTGAGCAATTCCTTAAATGTCTTTCCACCATTTAAGATTCTTTTGCTGAGAATTCTCTGTGTAGATCTGAACTCCATTTTTTAATTGGATTATTTGGTATTTTTAGGTCTAGTTTCTTTAGTTCTTTACATATTTTGGAGATCAGCCTTCTGTCAGATGTGGGTTGGTGAAGATCTTTTCCCATTCTGCAGGCTGCTGTTTTGTCTTATTTACTGTGTCCTTTGCCTTACAGAAGCTTCTCAGTTTTGGGAGGTCCCATTTATTAATTGTTGCTCTTAGTGTCTGTGCTACTGGTGTTATATTTAGGAAGTGGTCTCCTGTGCCAATGAGTTCAAGGCTACTTCCCACATTTTCTTCTATCAGGTTCAGTATAACTGGATTAATGTTAAGGTCTTTGATCCACTTGGACGTGAGTTTTGTGCATGGTGACAGATATGGATCTATTTGCAACCTTCTACATGTTGACATCCACTTATGCCAGCACCATTTGTTGAAGATGCTTTCTTTTTTCCATTGTACAATTTTGGCTTCTTTGTCAAAAATCAGGTGCTCATAGGTGTGTGGATTAATGTCAAGGTCTTCAATTCAATTCCATTGATTCACATGTTGGTTTTTATGCCAATAATGAGCTGTTTTTATTACTATAGCTCTATAATAGAGTTGAAGTCAGGGATGGTGATGTCTCTGGAAGCTTCTTTATTGTACAAGATTGTTTTGGCTATCCTGTTTTTTTTTTGTGTGTGTGTGTGTGTGTGTGTGTGTTTCCATATGAAGTTGAGTATTGTTCTTTTGAGGTCTGTGAAGAATTGTGTTGGGATTTTGATGGGGATTGCACTGCATCTGTAGATAGCTTTTGGTAAGATTGCCATTTTTATTATGTTGATCCTACTTATCCAAGAGCATGGGAAATCTTTCCATTTTCTGATATCTTCTTCAATTTCTTTCTTCAAAGACTTAAAGTTCTTGTTTGGTTAGAGTTATCCCAAGATAGTTTATGTTATTTGTGGCCATTGTAAAGGGTGATGTTTCTGCGATTATTTCTCAGCCCATCTATCATTTGTATGTAGGAGGACTACTGATTTTTTTTTGAGTTAATCTTGTATCCTGCCATGTTACTGAAAATGTTTATCAGCTGTAGGAGTTCCCTGGTAGAATTTTTGGGGTCACTTATATATACTATCATATCGTCTGCAAATAGCAAAAGTTTGGTTTCTTGCTTTCCAATCTGTATCCCCTTGATCTCCTTTTGTTTTCTTATTGCTCTAGCTAGAACTTCAAGTACTATGTTGAATAGATATGGAGGGAGTGGCCAGCTTTGTCTTGTTCCTGATCTTAGAAGAATCACTTTGAGTTTCTCTCCATTTAGTTTGATATTGGCTGTTGGTTTGCTGTAAATTGCCTTTATCATGTTTAGTTATGTTCCTTTTATCCCTGATCTCTCCAGGACCTTTATCATGAAGGGGTGTTGGATTTTGTCAAAGGCTTTTTCAATATCTAATGAGATGATCATGTGGTTTTTTTCTTTCAATTTGTCTGTATGGTGGATTACATTGACATATTTTCATATGTTGAGCTATTCCTGCATCTCTGGGATTAAGCTTACTTGATCATGGTGAGTGATTTTTTTGATGTGTTCTTGGATTCTGTTTTCCAGTATTTTGTTGAGTATTTTTTCATCAATGTTCATAAGGGAGATTAGTCTGTAATTCTCTTTCTTAGTCACATCTTTGTATGGTTTGGGTGTCAGAGTAACTGTAGCCTCAAAAAGAATTTGGCAATTTTCCTTCTGTTTCTATTTTGTGGAACAATTTGAGGAGTATTGATATTAGCTCTTTATTGAAATTCTGGTAGAATTCCATGCTGAAACCATCTGTCCCTGGGCTTTTTTTGGTTGGGAGACTCTTGATGATTGCTTCTATTTCCTTAGCGGTTATAGGTCTATTTAAATTGTTTATCTGGTCTTGATTTAATTTTGGTATGTGGTACCTACCCAGAAAAAAATGTCCATTTCTTTTAAATTTTCTAATTTTGTGGAGAACATTTTCAAAGAATGACCCAATGATTCTCTAGATTTTCTCAGTGTCTGATGTTACATCCCCATTTTCATTTCTAATTTTATTAATTTTGATATTCTCCCTCTGCCTTTTGGTTAGTTTGGATAAGGGTTTGTCTATATTGTTGATTTTCTTGAAGAACCAATTATTTGCTTGATTGATTCTTTGTATTGTTCTCTTTGTTTGTATTTTATTGATTTCAGCCCTCAATTTCATTATTTCCTGGCATCTACTTCTCCTGAGTAAGTTTGTCTCTTTTTGTTCTCGAGATTTCAGGTGTGCTGTTAATTTGCTAACATGAGATCTCTCCAATTTCTTTATGCAGGTACTTAGTGCTATAAACTTTACTCTTTGCATGCTTTCATAGTGTCCCATAAGTATGGGTATGTTGTGCATTCATTTTCATTGAATTCTAGGAAGTCTTTAATTTCTTTCTTGACCCAGTGGTGGTTCGGTTGAATGTTGTTCAATTTCCATGAGTTTGTAGGCTTTCTGCAATTTGTGTTGTTGGTGAATTCTAACCTTAAACCATGGTAATATGATAAGATACAGGAGGTCATTCCAATTTTTTTGTATCTGTTGAGGTTTGCTTTGTTGCCAAGTACGTGTTCAATTTTAGAGAAGGTTCTATGAGGTGCTGAGAAGAAGGTATATTCTTTTGTGTTTGGGTGAAATGTTTGATAGATGTCTATTAAGTCCATTTGAGTCATAACATCTGTTAATTCCCTTATTTCTCTGTTAAGTTTCTGTCTGGCAGACTTGTCTATTGGTGAGAATGGGGTGCTGAAGTCTCCCACTACTAGTATGTAGGGTTTGATGTGAGATTTAAGCTTTAGTAATGTTTCTTTTACAAATGCGGGTGCCCTTGTATTTGGAATATAAATGTTCAGAATTGAGATTTCATCTTGATGGATTTTTCCTGTGATGAATAGGCAATGTCCTTCTTGATCTCTTTTGATTAATTTTGGTTTGAAGTCTCTTTTATTAAATATTAGGATAGCAACCCCCTTACTTCTTAAGTCCATTTGATTGGAAAATATTTTCCCAACCCTTTACTCTGAGGTAATGTCTGTCTTTGAGTTTGAAGTGTGTTTCTTGTATGCAGCAGAAAGATGGATCATGTTTTCATACCCATTCTGTTAGCTTGTGTTTTTTTATAGGCAAATTGAATCCATTGATATTGAGATACATTAATGAGCAGTCATTTTTAATTCCTCTTATTTTTGTTTTTGTTAGTGGTGGTGATAGTCATGCATGTTTCCCTTCTTTGGGATTCACTGGTGTGAGGTTATCTATTGACTGTGTTTTCATGGGTGCAGCTAGCTTCCTTGGGTTGGAGTTTTCCTTCTAGTGCTTTCTGTAGGGCTGAATTCTGGCTAGGTATTGTTTAAATCTGGTTTTGTCATGGAATATCTTGTTTTCTCCATCAATGGTGATTGAAAGTATTGCTGAATATAGTAGTCTGGGCTGGCATCTGGGGTCTTGTGGTGCCNATAGAACATCTGTATAGGACCTTCTGGCTTTCAGAGTTTCCATTGAGAAGTTGGGTGTAATTCTGATAGGCCTGCCTTTATATGTTACTAGGCCTTTTTCCTTTGCAGCTCTTAATATTCTTTCTTTAGTGTATGTTTAGTATTTTGATTTTTATGTGGCAAAGGGACTTTTTTTTTGGTCTAGTCTATTTGATGTTCTATAATCTTCTTTTATCTTCTTAGGCATGTCCTTCTTTAGGTTGGGAAAGTTTTCTTCTATGCTTTTGTTGAATATATTTTCTGTGCCTTTGAGCTGGAATTCTTCTCCTTCTATCCCTATTANTCTTATGTTTGGTATTTTCACGGTGTCCCAGATTTCCTGAATGTTTTGCATTCAGAATTTTTGGATTTGACATTTTCTTTGACAGATGAATCTATTTCCTCTTTGGTATCTTCAATGCCTGAGATTTTCTCTTCCATTTCTTGTATTTGTTGGATATTCTTGCCTCTGTAATTCTTGTTCATTTACCCAAATTTTCCATTTCCATAATTCCCTCAGCTTTTGTTTTCTTTATTGTCTATATTTCAATTTTCAAGTCTTGAACTGTTGTCCTTCACCTGTTTGATTATTTTTTCTTGGCTTTATTGGCTTTCTTTAAGAGATTTATTGATTTCTTCTAATTTTTTTGTTTGTCTTTTCCTCCATTTCCATTTCTTTAAGGGAATTTTTCATTTCCTTTTTAAGGGCCTCGATCATAGTTTTTTTGTTTTTGTTTTTGTTTTTGTTTTTTTGGTTTTCTGAGACAGGGTTTCTCTGTGTAATAGTCCTGGCTGTCCTGGGAACTCCCTTTGTACACCAGGCTGGCCTTGAACTCACAGAGATCCCCCTGCCTCTGCCTCCCAAGTGCTGGGATTAAAGGTGTGCACCATTACCGCCTGGCTCATAAAGTTATTTTTAAGGTCATTTTCATGTGCTTCACCTGTGTTGGGATGTTCAGGTCTTGCTGTTGTAGAACTACTAGTTGCTGGTGGTGCCATATTGCTCTTTATTTTGTTGTATGTGTTCTTACACTGCCATCTACCCATCACTTCCTCCAATCAGTGCAGGTGTGGCCTGTGGCTCCAGGGGTTGCTCTTCATTCAGTTGGTACATTTGGGTCCTGTGGCTCCGGGAGTCGCTGAGGCTTTGGGGGATGGTTAGGTGGAGGATGCTGCTGTCTGGTTGCTGGGGCTCTTCCTCCATTTAGTACAGGTGGGACTGGAGGCTTTGGTTGTCACTGATGCAGTGGGGCATGGTTGGTGGGGAGGGATGCTGCTGCTGCAGGGTTGCTGGGACTAAGGTGGGTAGGGGAGGGGCACAGGATGTGCCCCCAGGGGCTAGGACCTAGAGAGACCTCACTCAGATACCTACCTCTTCTGCCAATCAGGTGCAGGTCTCATAGAAACATTCTTACTAAACAGAAAGCAAGACTGAGTAAAAAGATAGGTAAATACTATGCAAACCACTGCGGTGTGGAAGGTCCATGAATGAGTGAGTACTAAGATTAGTGTTTTAGAGGAATAACTCTGTGGTCTTATTACTGGTAATGGCAATGAGGGATCTGTGTAGACAAGTGATTGAGGTCAAGAAAACCAGTAGCAAGCCATTTTTACATCATATCTCACCTCATCTGATGCATGATGCACTAAGGGTGTGGCATCACTTTTGTGGAGACTTGAGTAAATGCAAACTAGACTCAGAGAAAGCACTAAGCATTCTACCAGATGGCGGCGGTACTTATCAGAAGCAATTAAGCATAAAAAGAGAGAAGGAATGAGGGCCAGAGAAAGCTGGAAACTACCAAGAAGACTACTATGGCAGAGCTGATGTCATATTGTAGAATGTTTTGTTCAGTCCCGCCCAGCTCCTGTGGTCACTCAGACCCAAGTAAACACACAGAGGCTTATATTATTTTTAAACTATGGCCTAATGGCTCAGACTTCTCATTAATTAGCTCTTATATCTTAAATTAACCCATTTCTATAAATCTGTACTTGCCAAAATGTGGCTTGGGGCCTTTCAGTAACTTTACATCTTATTTCTTCTCATAGCAGCTAGCAATGTCTGCTCTGTTCAGCTTTCTTCTTCCTCTCTCTTTAGTTAGAATGTCCCGCCTAACCTTATTCTGCCTCACCATTGGCCAACAGCTTTATTTATCAACCAATCAGAGCAATACATATTCACAGCATATAGAACAACATCCCCATCATTCCCCTTTTTCTTTCTATTTAAAAGGAAGGTTTTAACTTCAACATAGTAAAATTATATAAAACAAAACAGTTATCTAGTAAGAATTAAAGTCACAATATCTAGTCTATTTGTATTTGGCAAAATTAAAGAAAATATTCTATCTACCCTATATTTATGGGTCTAAAGTTTTATATATAATATATCNTTTATCATAACCAGGAAAATTATAACTATCTAGTCTTCAACTACATCAAAGACCTCAGAAGGATATAATATTACCTTAGCAAANAGGAAGAGCATTGTAAGCAACTTCCAAAAATCTAGATTGACAGAGACAGCTGGCTGCCTGGACAATCACCTAAAGTTTCTCTGCAATGTTGGAGCATCCATTCTTTAGCATATAGGCCTAGAGTCTCTCAGTCACTTCTCTCTACGTCCTGTAGAATGTCTGGCAGTTTTTTCCTGTGAAGCAGGAACCTGAAGGACCATCTCATCTTGCAAAGTTCAGTGGTCACCTTCCTATGGGTCCTGCATGTCTAGTTGATAAAACATTTTTTCAAGCATTTTTCAAGAACACTTTCTTACCCAAATGGCTATTTTTGCCAAGAAGAAGATAAACTCCATATGGAGTTCAACACCCATTTTTGTCTTTGAATTAAATCGGTGTTGTCAGAGCAGACATGTCTCACTGTCCAGAAAGTCTAAGTTTTCAAAACATTTTAAATGCCATATTCTGTAGGTCTTTGAAGTGTTTGAAGATTACCTACCTAATTGAATTATGCATACCTAGAAAACTTGACTATAAGTTTGATTATCATAGAAGACTAATTATTAATCTGTATTTCTTAATTA
This sequence comes from Neotoma lepida, assembly GCA_001675575.1. Lineage (NCBI taxonomy): Eukaryota > Metazoa > Chordata > Mammalia > Rodentia > Cricetidae > Neotoma > Neotoma lepida. The sequence continues at coordinate 123,840 of LZPO01117167.1, forward strand.
TCTATTACAATTTAAATGAGTTACATAAACATAATATCTTAAACAAGAGTAGAAATATATATACAGTATAACAAAATTAACTTTAAATTTGTAACAATAAACTAAAATCTATACCAATATAAAACATTTTAAACAAGTTGCTCATTAAAAGTAGATTCAACAATCTACCCTTTTATTCTATCATATCTATATCCTACATTTTTATTTCATATCACCCTTTCTTCTTTTAGAAAGAGATTGACTATGACCAATAACAATTTGTAACCAACAATCTAAACAAGGAGAAACATCCATAATCTATTTTGGGGGAATGTGGGAGTAGTTTTCTAGGCTACTTTGTGCTCATAAAGGGTGTTGTACTCTTATGGGGATACTGAGAAAATTAAGAATTATGGTCAAGTCCCGACTGGAATAGTCTGTGATATTGTATTTTTTAAGCCAGTTTCCTTGAAGCTGTTTGGATGTTGCATCATCTGGGCCTCTCAGNGGGTCTTTGCTGGTCAAACCATATTAGCCTGGAATCAATCCATAGGTTCTAATCTTCTGTGGAAACAAAAGCAGAACCTCTTTTCCAAAGCAACATACCCTGAGACATAAATTTTGAAATCAAGATACCTTTAAAATATACATATTGATATAACTCAGCAGCTTTTACAATCAAATGTCTCTCTGCAGTTAAAAATCCCAAANATAACACAATCCAGATTCTCTGTGTAATATCCATCTTTATGTGGCTTATTATATTATATTACTTTTACTGTCTCTTTAAAGACTTTATTTTTTTAAAACCATCTATTACTTTATGTAACTTTATATATTCCTTTTTCTTTCTCTTCCAAGCCTAAGTACATTTTTACACACATTGTAAGCCATTTAAACTCTTATTGCATCTGAATCTGTGTTATTGTGAATCTATAATCCTTCTCTGACCATGAGAGATTTGAAACTGCTAAACTGCATGGCTAAGATTGAAGCTGCAGCCCTGGCTGCTGACTCTGCCCACTTTAGCTTTTCAACATGGCAGAGGTAATTCATCTCTAGCTCTGGGCCATGTGTTCCAGCACCTCTCAGAAGCAGTGGGTGTATGTATGTATCAAAGCAGCTCATAGCCCAGAAACCTCTTTTTTGTTTTTTGTACTAGGAAAAGCCAAATCAGTCAGGTGGACATGCCAATGTGCATTGTGGCGGGAATCCACCATGCTGTGCTCAAGCCCAAATGCTGCAACATCTCATGGCCCACATGAGACATGAAGCAGGAACCAGTATTTTGTTCCGTTTTAGGATCTCTTATTAAGTTCTCTCAGGTTTCATGTGGAAACTCTTGCTACCATATATGGGCACGATTTGTAAGAGAATGTTTTGTCTGGTGCTGCCCAGCTCAACACCTCCTGGGGGTACCCAGGAGAGAAATGCTTACCCTGCCAACTCTGGAGTCCATGCTGCCATCAGGGAGCATGCAGCTGGCCCAAAAACCCTTTTTGTCTGTNTGAGTAAAAGCTAAATCCATCATGCAGTGTGCAGCATGTTCTGGAGATAGTTCTGTGTACTTCGACAGCAGCAATCCGCAGCTATGTTGCGCTCAATGATGGTGATGTTCTGTATGCTGTAAATATGTGTTGCTCTGATTGGTTGATAAATAAAGCTGTTGACCAATGGTGAGGCAGAATAAGGTTAGTCGCAACATTCTAACTAAAGAGAGGAAGAAGAAAGCTGAGCAGAGCAGACACTGCTAGCCACCATGAGAGGAAGCAAGATGTAAAGGTACTAAAAGGCCCTAAGCCACATTTTGGCAAGTATAGATTTATAGAAATGGATTAATTTAAGATCTAAGAGCTAGTTAATGAGAGGCCTGAGCCATTAGGCCATAGTTTGAAAATAATATAAGCCTCTGTGTGTTTACTTGGGGCTGAATGGCCACGGGAGCTTGGCAGGACAGGACAAAACATTCTCCTACGTCTTATAGGACCCTGGCCTAGATTACAGATAAGGAATGAGCATTGAATGAGAAACTGGTAGCATTTTTCATTTCATAACCTAGCTTCATGTGGTGATATTTTATTTGTGCTCTAACAAGTTAAGCTTGCCTGGGGATCAGAGGAAAAAGCCAGCTACTATATTAAACATAGAAGTCAGGCAATGGTAGCACATGCCTTTAATCCTAGCATTCAGGAGGCAGAGATTATTCTGGATCTCTGTGAGTTCAAAGCCACACTGGGAACCGAGCCAGGCATGGTAGTGCATGCCTTTAATTCCCAGCACTAGTTATACATAGAGGTCTGGAGGTCTCTACAGACAGATAGGAAGTTATAGAGCTGGGTGGAAAGAGACAAGTAATGTAGCTGGGCAGAGAGAGGAAGTAAGATGNCAGGGCACAAAAAGGATATATGCATGAGTATACAGGAAATAGCTCTCTTAGGCTGAGAATTTCCTAGTGGTAAGAACTTGTGGCTTGGCTTGTTCTGTCCCTCTGATCTCTCATTTTTCACCTCAATATCTGTCTCCAGGTTTTTTATTAATAAGACTGTTTAACAATTTGCCTTATAGCTTCAAGTTCAGTAAACACAGTCACACCAATGTTAGCTTTCTGGTTTTGATAACTGTATTATAATTATGAAGGTGTCAGCACCAGGAGAGGTGGGATATAATTTTTTATAAGCCGAGAATTGTTTCAAAATAGTCAAGAGNCAATGCTGGTACATCATGTTGTTTTGTGGAACACATACATGGGTAAGAGTGCCCACATTAGTGGTGTTGTAGTTGATGGATTAAGGCTCAGGCCCATTGGTGACTTTGCTGGACACTTTTTCCCAGTTTGCTTCCCTTTATCTGTGTCTCCTTTCTCTTATTTCAGGAAATCCANAGTCACTGTGACCATCAACAGCTCTAGCAGTTTTTTATGGTTCTCTATTGTATGATGCCCTCAGCCATAAGAAGGGCTAAGGACACGACATTTCAGAGGGGTGGTTTTGCCATGTGCCTCCTCAGGGTGATCCAAGTCACTTGTTTTTGAGTCTAGTGCAGCCATGTTGCTTTCTGATCATGCACTGTACCAGCACCATCCTCATCTGGATAGGTTAAGTTTGCTGTCCCCATTGCCACCAGATCCTTTCTGAATCTGTTTGTTGAGCTTGTGGATTCTGAGAGTAACACAGTTACAGAGACTCCCTAAGAAGGCCTTATACTCTACCATAGCTTCAGCTAAACATCGAGGTCAAAACACATCTTTTTGCTTGTGTTAAACATAATTCTTAACTTTGCTCAAGCAAGTTATTCTGGAAATAACNACTTTCTCTCCTGTGAAATGACAGCAGTCTAACTTTGGAGACACTGGGGAGCAGAGACCTCATTAAAATTTAGCATGCTTCCTGTGTTCCCCAAGTCAGCTGGGGGAAAAAGTTCCCTTAAGAAGAAATGCAAAATTTACCTTCTATAAAGACATCTTCTTAAAACTTGTTTACAGATATATCATTGAGAGAGCAAGACAGACTCCATTTTAAGAAAGAACTCCTTTTTAAANAGGACTTGACCAGTGGCTGAACCTGGTTCCAGTAAAAACCACAAACAGTTCCAAGAAAAATCACAAACTGCCAGGGCCCTGGTCAAGGCAGACCTCACCAGGGTGGGCTGGCCAATAAGGAACTTTGGTAACAACACTTGCTGGCTCCAAATGTCTCTTTGGCTTTCTGATAACCACTGTTGAAAATTCCTCCAGACCCCGACCAGTGAATTCAAAGGTTACATACTGTCACCCAATCCTGAGATGCCAAGGCTTGTACCTTCCTGCTTGTGGTTTTTCCCTCTAAAAACCCCAAAGCTCATTAGCTCAGGGCTGTTCTCCTCCACCCACTGTGTTGGAGTGCTAGATGATGTCCAAGATAAAGCTTGTAACTAATAAACCCCTGTGTATTTGCATCGGATATTAGCTCTCTGGTGGTCTTGTTCAGAGTTCTTGTGACACAGGTACTACATCATCAGAATCCACAAATTAACTCTAGATGTGAGTTTTCAATTCGACAGTCTATGGAAGTNTGAAATACAGCTTGGTTTCAATGTGTTGCCAGGTAGCACAAATGTACGTAAAAGTAGCTCTGGACTGTGTAATTTAACTTTGGATATTTTGCACCAACCAGAACATCTACANATGGGAGAATAATTTTAGGGGATAGCTTTTCTCTCTCCATATTTCTAAATAAGGATGTTTGGACTTGATCTATGATACTATAAGATGTTTTGTAGCATAAATTCCAATTGGTCTTAATAATAAAAACCCAGAGTCAGATATCAGGGTAAATAATGAAAGATCAGAGAAGTAAAGGAGCAGCCACCATTACCTCTTACTTCCACAAAATCTCAGACCTAAAAGGGACCAAGCTCCTGTCTCCACCCACCTTATATTCCTCTCTGACTAACCATATCATTTTCTGTCTCCTGTCTATATAGCCCTCCAGACCTCTGTGGTTAATTAATGGCTAGCTCCACCCTCTGATCTTTAGGCAAAGTTCATTTGTTAGAGCACAAACAAAATATCATGACAGTGTTTGGTCTCAAAGTCTTAAGACTCTGTTACCTCAGAGTTTTGGACATTGCTTCCCCACCTAAGTTCTTACTGATTTTTTCCCAATTTTACAACTTCAAATTTCATTAGTTTGTCTTGTAAGTCTCTTTCTCCCTTCCTCCCTCCANTCCTCCCTCCCTTTCTGCCTTCTCTACTTGCTTCCCTTTTCCAGACCTGCTTTCTTTATAACCTGGGCTAGCCCTGAGCTCCCTATCTGCCTCTTCCACGTTCCAAGTGCTGATTACAAGTGTGTGCTTTTTGAGACTCAGAATGTTTTTCTGTAGTCAAAAGATTTCCAGTGTTCTGCCTGGTCCATGGTCAGGACAAAATTCTCTCATCCACAGTCCCACAGCCACTTTTAAAATAATATTCAGAAGCTTAATATTAATTACTAGTTGCATGACCTATGTCAGGCTTCTTGCTAGCTAGCTCTTATAACTTAACCCATCTATTAATCTATTTGTCACCACATGGCAGTGGCTTACTGGTACTTTCACTTCTTGCTTCTCCTGGTGGCAGCTTGTATCTCTCTAGACTCTGCCTTTCTCTTTCCTATCTCTCTCAGATTTCCCACCTGCCTCTAAGCTGCCTTGACATAGGCCAAAGCAATTTATTTATTAACCAATGGGAACAACATATATTCACAGAGTACAGAAAAACATCCCCCAGCATTTTATATATAATTTTACTATCTTAAAGTTAAAACCTTCCATTTTGATTAGACAGAAAAGGGGAAATGCTGTGAGATAGTGCTCTTGTATACTGGTTTAATAAAATACTGATTGGCCAGTAGCAAGGCAAGAAGTATAGGTGGGATGAGCAGACTATGAGAATGCTTGGAAGAGGAAGGGAGGAGTGAGGAGTTGCCAGCCAGACAAAGAGAAAGCAAGATGACAAGGCAGAACTGAGAAAAGGTATCAAGCCACATGGCTAAACATAAATATGAACCAAGGGGTAATTTAAGTGTAAGAGCTAGTCAGTAATAAGGCTGAGCTAATGGCAGAGCAGTTATAATTAATATAAGCTTCTGAGTGATTATTTTATAAGCAGACTGCTGGAATGCAGGGCCAGGTGGTACAAGAAAAAACTTTTGATTACATTTTTCTTTTTCTGTGTGAATGTTTTAAACCTATGATTTTAGCAGCAAGTCAAATGTAATTTTCCTTTAATCATTTGGCAAAATTCTTTCCTTTAAATCACAGAAGTAAACAGGTAAATAGCAAAAAGCAAAGAACTCAGATGATCCACTGAGCTTCTCCCCCAGTTGATAGGAGCTGTCATTCCCCCTTGCCTCATCTGGGAGTGCTGCACACATCATGGGAAAGGTAGTTTGGAGAGTGACACCCTTTCAGGCACAGTATCAGTCACAGCTGAGTGATGACATTCTATAATTTTACTTAGTATTAGTAGATTTAGGGAAGCCAGAAATTGAAACCTGATTTTCAAATTTTAGCAACAAATAAAAAATGTGAAAAATGCAAACAGACCACAAAATATAGCAGCAAAGCCATCAAGTTAAATCCAACATAAGAGGGACATCAGATGTGCTTGCCCAGCTGATGAATGGCCCTGAGAAATGTCCANACCCCAGTGTTCATGGTCTCTGTTTCCAACCTATTTTTGAAGNATCAGCTTTCTTAGACATGTGCTCTGTTCTGTGGCACTTCTCTTCTTGCCTTAGTGAAGACTTGCTCACCAGGATTCAACCTGGGAGCTCCTGATGTCACCTGCCTTGAGAGGATGCTGCTGACTGCCTGCTCTTAATCCCACTGATTGAGAATAAGACTACCATCACCACAATTAAAAGCCAAATTTGAAGCAAGCTTTAATTAAATATTGGCCAGGTGGATGGGTTCTTGCCAGATCCATACACAGGTTCCTGGGAAATGGCCCAGAATCACAGTTTGCAGTGGCTTAAGAAGGAAAATCCATAATTCATTGCATTTCTCATCAGGTCCAATCAGGGGCAAACATATATCCTGACATACTTTCAACCTGTGAAACTCCTGCCTACATGTGATCAAGCACATCTGGTGCAGATGAGTCAAACAAACTTGTTTAAGGAATGAAAAACATGTGGTTTGTTATCCCATAAACAATAGCCTCCAGNATTTCAGGAACTATCTGTCCTTGAGCAAGGGACTTACAGATCAGAGGCATTTCTGTTTCATGGATCTCTTAGGCATAGTAATTAAAACTTAAAATGTAACTTTGGCTTTCACAGTTGCAACAGAAACTGAGGACCTCCCTTTCTAGACCCACCACAGAGTTCTGATCTGAGATTCCACGGCACTCAAGTTGTCCTTGACATGAGGATCTCTCATAGTCCCTGTTCCATTTCTGTGAAGAGAGACCGTGACCAGTGCAACNCTTATAAAGAGAAGCCTTTAATTGGCTTGCTTACAGCTTTAGAGACTTGGTCCATTATCATCATGGTGGGGAGTACGGTAGTATACACAGCACTAGATCAATAGCTGAGAGCTTTCTACCCTAATCAGTGGGAAGGCAGGCAGAGAGAGAGAGAGAGACACTGTACCTGGCATGGCCTTTTGAGACCTCAAAGCCCACCTCCAGTGACACATTTCTTCTAATAAGGACACAACTACTCCAATGAGGACATACCTTCCAAGCAGCTAATTAACTGGAGACCAAGTATGCAAATATATGAGTCTATGGGGCTATTCTTTTTCAAACTACTGCAGGAAGTAATACATTTAGAATTTAGAATTTTGTTTTTATTTTATGTAGGAAGAACACCCAGACAAGGTTTGGGGAAAGGAGCTGAACACTATCAAGCACACTTTCATTCTTCCTCTGCTCTAGACTGTGGATGTCATGTGAATAGCTGCTCAAAGTTCCTGCTGCCTTGACTTCCCTACAATGGTGCAATGTAACCTGGAATTCTGAGTCAAATGAAGCTCTTTCCACTGTTTCTTTTGCCTGAGTATTTTGTGGCAGCCATTGAATAGGAAAGTAGGACGAACCCTACCCATTGGCAAGCAAAAGCTGGGGGATGGTTATCCAGCCATGGATTCTTCTGCCTAGTGTTACTCAGGGGTCAGTGCTGGGACAGGAAGGAATGAGGGACCTCATTGCTGCTCCATAGGATGCAGAAGGAAGATCCTGGGGGCTTAGGCAGCACAGGATTCAGGTCAAGCTTCTGCAATTCGCTACAGTTCCTTTGAAGTCCATATGTCTTCTCATGCTTCAGGGTCATCCAGAATGTGAGATCAAATTAAACAGCACAGGCCCATTCAGGAACAGGCAGTGCTTCTCAGTAGCTGTATGGTCTAAGCCACATTAAGGAAGAAAGGCATGTTCCTAATTGGGATAAAAGCTGCCCAGCTGGCCTCCCCTACAGAGCAGCAGGGCTCCACTTTTTAGAGCAGCCTTGGTGAACCTTTGTTCTTTTGCCAGCTCTCAGTTTCCTTCTGGTCCACTTGGGAGTAGGAAACAGGACTCATTAAGCACTACCTAGCCATTAATTCCTTAATGTTGGTCTCTCTTTGGTCAAATCCCAAATTAATCTTNGAAATTATTTTATTTTGCAATTGGCTAGATTCTTAGTAAGAGTTTTCTGTAGTATTTGGTCAAAGGGAAAGTGCTTTGCGCATTTAGTTGCTCTTAAAAATAGAATACCAACTTTCCCTATCTGTCTTAGTTAGGGTTCTATTGCTGTGAAGAGGTACCATGACNACTGTAATTCTTATAAAAGAAAATATTTATTTGGGACTAACTTGCAGTTTCAGAGGATTAGTTCATTATTGTCATGGTGGGAAGCATGGGAGCAAACCGGCAGAGAATTCTACATCTGCATCTGCAGGCAACAGGCAGAGAGTGAGACAGAGAGTGGGTCTGGCTTGAGTCTTTGAAATCTCAAATTCCCCTCCGAGTGACACACTTCCTCCAACATGGCCACATCTATCCCAACAAGGCTACATCTCCTAATAGTGCCACTCACTATGAGTGTATGGGGGCCAATTACATGCAAACTACCACACTATCAGTAGGAAAAGGATCAAGATTGTGAATGGAGAATGTTAACTTTTTTATTTAATTTTATACTTTTTCCCCAATAAATTTTAAGTTTGATTTTTTTTCAGTATTAGTAAGTCAATAATTTATTGGAAACTATTGAGTTTTCTTTGAGGTTGAGACTACCATGGATTATGTTGTCAATAGGCTCCTGTTGCATCAAAACAAGCCAAGAGGATACAACTTCCTTTAATAATTGAATCGTCTATCTCTGAAGTTAATTCGAAAACCCACTGAATATGCCTTGCACTTTCTAATTTAGGATTTTATGACTTTACAGAGGTATTTGTAGCAAGGAAAAGACAGTTGGTTCCCCCCTGGACTATTATTTCCAGACTGACCAATGAAATATCCTGCTAAACTAAACAGCTATGATTAGGTGGAAAGTCCTGCAGGTAGTAGTATGTAAACCATGCCTAGCACAGAGGAGCCCATTATTTTGGGATGAAAGTGATGAACATTGTTTCTTGTTCTGCCTGAGTCAGCTGGTAGAGCTTGGAGAAGTCAACATAATGCCACAGATTGGGTTGCCTAGGGTTCAGACTCCAAGACAGAGGTTAGTTAGTGTTCAGGTGTTTATTAGGGAGCACCCCTATACTAAACAGTTGAATAAGGACATCACAGGAAGCAGAGTATATAGCAGGAGAGTTGAGCTGAAAGATACGCCTGTTAGCCTCACCAGCCCTTACTAAAGGAGCTTGAAGAATTGATCCCACTATGGAATTTTATGTTGTCACTCAACCATTGGACACAAGCAGCAAAATTGTAATCACATGTAGGTGTTAGCTCTCTCTCCACCTGAGGTGGTCTTTAAAGGAGCTGACAGCTGAAGTGGCCCTTTTGACAAGCTTTCCCCAGGGCAGGTGTGTGTGTGTGTGTGTGTGTGTGTGTGTGTGTGTGTGTGTGTGTATGTGTTTCTTTGACAGTGTATGACTGTGACCAATATTTATCCACCCCAATCAACTTCTCTGAGCTTCAGTTTTCTTCCTACCACTGCATGTAGATTGACAGCAACATGCTTGTAGTTTATGGAACAGAGCATTTAGAATTTCACAGTCCAGCTGGGCGATGGTGGCGCACGCCTTTAATCCCAGCACTCGGGAGGCAGAGGCAGGCAGATCTCTGTGAGTTTGAGGCCATCCTGGAACTGTGAGTTCCAGGAAAGGCACAAAGCTATACAGAGAAACCCTGTCTCGAAAAACCAAGAAAAAAAAAGAATTTCACAGTTCTCATATAAACATTAACTGTCATTACTATTATTATTCAAAGAATTATATTTGGGATAGGTACTTCAGGAATGTTTGCTTATGTAAAAATACAAATGCTTTCTGAATTATAAATTACAAACATTGCCAAAAGGAATTACAGGCACAATAACTTCTTGAATACTTAATATTTTGCTCCTCTCTTAGAGAGTAAAATTCCCAGACTAAGTAACTCTGACATACTACTGTACACTAAGACAATGCTATGACATCTCTTGGAAATCATAGGTAGGAATGCAGATCAGTAAAGGATCACATAGGTTTATTNTCATTTTCCCTTCTGCTTTCATAACTTTGGCAGCATGACCCAAAATGTATTCTGACATGATTTATTCTCTTGTCTGTCCTATGGATCACTTTCCATCACTTCTTTGATCCCTCATGACAGAAAACAAGACAGAATCAGGACCTGAGAAGTTCTGATATTCCCGAAATACTCTGTGTGGTTTGATTCAGGTCTGGTGTCTAGGTCTTGGGCAATCAAGAGTTCTGGGGTCAGAAGGTTTTACTCTTTTTACTGCTTCACATTTTGTATGATTATATGCAAGGGACCAATGGATTTTCAAGGAAAACCCATGAGAATGACAGATAGATAAATAGATAAAATATTGATGATCACTGCAGTTGGGAAGCCAGGGAAAATATTTTTCTTGCATGTTACATTAGAATAATAAGGACAATGAGAATCACTAGGAAAAATAATTTATTGACAGTCTGGTAACAGGATTTATATCTGCTGGTGAAAAGAATTACTACTATTTTCCCCAAAAATAGATTGGGAGAAGCTGGAGAGATGGCTCTGTGGTTAAGATCATGTACTATTTTTTACAGAAAACTGAGACTAAGTATAGTTTCCACAAGTGCCTGTAATTCTAGCTCCAGGGGATCCAGTGCCCTCTTCTGTCTTCTGTGGGCATCACACTCAGAGACACTCCCTACCTTCACATAAACACATAATTAAAAGTAAAAATAAAACGTAAAAAAGCATTGGATAAAAGAAAAATCACAATAGTTGATAATTCTTAGAAACTACTTAATGATGTCAGGCTGCAAGAATTATTCAATTATCAATTATCCAATCTTACATGTTATTCTGTGGTCCAATATTTAAAGAATTAAGTGAATATAGATGACAGCTCAGTTTTAGATAGCTTGATATTACGTCTTTCTGCAGAGTGAAGAACTATAAATTCAAGCAGGATATTTGACATGGAATAATATTATTTTCTTAAAGGGCTTTAAAAATTGCTCCAATGCAGAAAATGCCTCATCAGCNATGTACAGCATTTAAGGTAAAGAAAGACTGTATTCAGCATAGCCCATATGACTTCAAGATATTTAGCATACCCTGCCAGCCATAAAAATAAGCTTTGATGAAGCTTTTATCTCTCTCTATTCATTCCAAATAACTTCTTTCAGGAGGCTTTCCAATGCATCAATCATGTATAAAATATTTTATAAGGTGTAACACAGAATTGTGGTCTCAACTTGCATAAGATCTCTGCCAGCTCTGCAGAATCACCTGGGCCATCAGTCACACAACTTCTGAAGCTACATGAGGCTCCAGAAAACTACACTTCCTCCAGTGTGTATTTTCTTTTCTCTGCTACTTCTTCCCACATAGTGCCATTGTACCAAGCCGTAAATTGTTAAAATAAAAGAGATGAGTGAAGGAATTTCAGAAATGTGTTTCTTTCCATCCAACTTCCAATTCACTAATTTGGGTGAGTTTTCTCTTTAGTAAGCCGCATGGCCCAGCTATGAAAGCAGACATGCCTGCCTGTGATTTGTCTAGAGCAGATACCTCCTACTCTTTGACCTGTGCATGTCCAGCATTTGTAACAGCTTTTTCTTTCTCTCCTCTTCACTGCTGCACCACTCTCGAGCCTGCAGTCTTGTCCTCTGGAGCTTCCCCTAAGGCCTTCAGAAGGGATGCTTTTCTTTCCTCATACCTGGTTGCCTTAGATGTTGTCCATATATCCCTCACCTCCATTCTGTCCCCAACCATAGTCCTCTTCATGCTTAGAGTATGATACCAATGACCCTGTGGTTTTAGTTTGTCATCTTGTTTGAGTAGAGATTTTTCTATTGCTCAGCTATATTCTATGATTTTACATTTCAACTTTTATTATTATTTTATTGAGATATAATATTTGTATATCTTTATGTTGGCTGTAATATAGTAACTCACTATATGTAGTGTGTAATAACCAAACCAGGGTAACAGGCATTCCCATTCAATTTAAATTTTTTTTTTTTGTTGTTTTTTTTT
>LZPO01117168.1:36866-50637 GCA_001675575.1 Neotoma lepida
AAATCCATATTCCAGAGTATCCAAATTCTGGCCACTGAGTACAGCTCTCCATATTTGTAAGATTTATCTGACTTGGATTAAGTACTGTTCCCTGAGTCTCAGATACCTTCATGCAGTGAACTGGGGGGTGTGCACAATTGGGCACAGACCCTGTTTTTCTGTGCACCATTCTCAAGCCCTATTCAGTGATGACTGTTAAGAGCCAAGGCTACACTGGATGTGGTGCACCTGGGACACAGCATACTTTGTACAACCCAAGGCATTAAACAGTGACAGAAATACTTATGAAGCAGTTCCCCAATGCCACAGAACTGGAGTTCTGATGCTATTAGCTACTATCCTCTGTTCCTTTGATCCTCTCTGCTCTCCCTCTCTTCTCTCTCTCTCTCTCTCTCTCTCTCTCTCTCTCTCTCTCTCTCTCTCTCTCTCTCTGTCTCTCTGTCTCTCTGTCTCGCCTGCCTGCATTTATCTCCATTGCTAGACATTGGAAGGTGTTTCTTCTCTTGAGGAGCTCCCACTGGTAGGAGAGGGCTACTTTTAGCCCAGTAATCATCATAAAACAAGAAGTTCTAGACTGAGAAACCCCAGGATGCTATGGGGGAGATGAGGAGGAATTTCATATCTGCCTGGGGTTGAGGCAGGAGGATTGCAGGTACAAAAGAGCTAAACTAGTCTGTAGATATAGATGGATTGGACAGGAATTGGACAGGCATGGAAACCCAGGCAGAACTGGATGTACAAAGGCAATACAATATGTATCATGTACATATACACATATGGGGAGAAGTGAGGTTTGCAAAACNGGGGTGGAGGGTGTCAGAGGCTGTGGNTGAACAGAAAGTAGACTAGACAAGACTGTGTGATTCCTCATGTGCCTTTGATGGTGAGGGGAATTGCTGCCTTTTCCAAAGCTGAGCATGATAGAAGCTTGAAGAAGGAAGCAAAGTGAACACTTCAGGTTTACATAGGGNCNCAAGNGCTTCTGGATATGNCAGTCCCTGTCTGGGCCATTGATCATNCTTGTGTGTCCTTCCCAGGTGCACCCGAAAGGAACGGTGTGAGCGCTCCAGGGAACCCCGAAGGTTTGCCTCAGAGATGAAGCAGTGTGTCCGGCTGACGGTCCATCCCAACAACATCTCTGTCTCTCAGTACAATGTGCTGGTAAGGGAGGGGAGGNCAGAATCCAGGGAAGAACTCTCACTCAGCAGAAAGCACCAAGGCCTCTTGGGAGCAGCTCTAGATCAGGGTCAGAGATGTTAGTGAAGAAGTGTCTACTGGGAACACAAGAAAGGTGGCATGGGCAAGAATATTGAAGAAAAGGTTCCACTCATAAGGGCAANGAAATGACCATATCAAAGGTGATCAAGAAATGCAAATTAAGGCTACCCTGAAATTCCATCTCACTCCAGTCAGTATGGCAGTCATTAAGAAAACAAATTTTAAAAAATGCTGATAGAAATTTAAACTAGTCTGGGCAGTATGGAAATCAGTGCAGAGGTTCCTCAAAAAAAAAAAAGTAGACCCCCCCATATGGCTCAGATATGATACTCACTCCTGGCTGTGTGATACTTGAACATTGATGTTTTCAGTCATAAAGAAGAGCAAGTCCATGTCATTTGCTGAAAAATGGGTGCAGGAAGATCATCTTATTAACTGAATTTAGATCTGTCTCACAAAGACAAATACCATGTTTTCTCTCACATGTGGGTCCTAGATTTTATAGAGACCTAAAATCATATATTTATATATGACATAAAAGTGGGAGCTATAAAAAGAGGGGAAATGGGGCTAACTAGAGAGTGAGGGATGGAAACAGGGAGAGTGGCNGAGCATGGGAGAATATGCTCAAAATATGTATTTGCAGGAAAACAGCATTATATGACCAAACATAAAAAACAGTGTAATATTTTATTATAATCTAAAATATGCCATGGGTATACCTAAATATCCATTAGCCAATTTGGGATTAATTGGCATGCAAATAAATATAGAATGATAGAATAAGACCATGTAGCAATGAGTGTTGGGAGTGATCCCTTTATCTACAAAGGAGGCCAATGTAGGTACGTTAGNAGAATGATTTACAGACTTCTGAGTTCTAGCACTAAGCATGTGGTCATTAGTGTTCTCATTTTACCAAATGGAAGAGGTGGCCCATCAGCCAACCTGGTCCTGCTCAGAATTCTTCTAGCACACAAATCCCCTAAGCATTCCCACTTTCTGGGGCCAAATCCATTCAGATCCTAGTGGGTTTCTTTAGCCTCTGCCTCTGCCTCTCACTGCCTTCTCTACACCACTCTTGTAACAAACTGATCTATGTTAATAATTCTCCTTTGTCTGTCTCGTTCTTCTCCTCCTGCCTTTCTTCCTTCCTTTCCCCATTCCCCCTCCTCTCCTCTTTCCCCCTGCCTGGCTGGGCTGTTCACAGCTGGTCCTAGAGACATACAATGTCCCGGAGCTGTCAGCAGGTGTCAACTGTACCTTTGAGGATCTGTCAGAGATGGATGGGCTGGTAATAGGCAATCAGATCCAATGCTACTCCCCTGCAGCCAAGGAGGTGCCCCGCATCATCACAGAAAATGGTGAGCAAGTGGTCCCAGGAGGCAAAGTTGGATGGCAGACTCTTCATTGTGCCTGGGTAGTAGAACTCATGACAGATGTGGGGGATTGAGGGAGCCTAGGGGCAGGGATAAGTCAGAGGGAGTGGACTGATGGTTGAAGGGGGTAGAGGTGAGCTTTTCCTCTTTTAGCCTTGGAAACTGACTGGTACAGCCCTTCTGTCTCAGCCCCAGCTTAGCAACCAAACGTCTACCTCATCCTAGATGAGGAGAAGTGACAAAGAAGGTAGATAGAGGCCAGGCCAGAACAGTAGTGGTGTATATTGGTGGTGTTCTTGTTTTAGCTGCCCTGGGGGTGGGGGCGGGGACTGTGGAAGAGGGAAGCTATCCAGAAGCAAAGATGTGATGGAGCAGGTCCAATGGTTCCATAACCCTTTGTTCACAGTCACATGACTAGGTCTCTGACCCTAGAGCACTTTGTCCCCACTGTCCCCCACACAGCTGCCTGTTGCTTGTAACCAACTCTATTGGGAAGGGTGTGAGTGGACACAGGCTTGACACTGGTAAGGGACAGGCTGGCCTAGGCAGATTGATTCCAGGTTGTCCCTCCCATTTGGGCTTGTCACATTTATTCAGAGCTGATTGATTAATGAAGCTCTTGGGGAAGGCAAAGAACAAGGCTGGAAGTGGGGTCCAGGGTCAAGGCTGTGAATTAAACATGGGCTCCCATGCCTCTTTGGCGCCAGCTGATGAGTCTAATATCTCTCACCCNTATGGAGCCAAGTCCCACAGAGAAGATAGTATCAGGCCTGGGTCTCTCTGCACAGAGATGAGGTGAGCTTGTATGTGCACATATTTACACATATATGCAATGCCACTTTGTGTCACTGGCAACAGCTTTCCNGAGATACTACATTTTTTTCCCTCCTTGGCTACTCATCACTGTTTGTGATTCTGAGAGGCTTTTAGACACAGCATGTGAGGGTGTGTGTGTGTGTGTGTGCACATGCCCACATGCTCTAGATAAGTACCTGGGGATCCAGTGACATAACAGAGAAGGGAGACCAAACACAATTTGTTTTGCTTGTGTGTGTGGCATCGGGGGAGGGGGTTCATCCTGGAATTGAACCTTGCTGACTCAGGGACCTATGAGACCTGACAGTGTCCCAGAGGAGCAGGCTCTCTTTCCCAGAGTGCATTACTGCTAATGGGCCTTTGGCTTGGGTTTTTGAACTTCCCCTGGCCCCCGTTGGTGGGCTCTGCCTTATAGGAGACCATCATGTTGTCCAGCTGCAACTCAAGTCAAAGGAGACCGGCGTGACCTTCGCCAGCACCAGCTTTGTCTTCTACAACTGCAGTGTCCACAATTCGTAAGTGCTCTGGCTTTACTCAGCTTGCTGTTCCTAGGGTCAAGGTTCACTCAGAGAGCAGAAGACCCTGCTATGATTTCAAGGAATCATTGTACGGAGGCTTCCAAAGAGGCCTCCTTAATGCTAGAAGATGGGCCTCTCTCCTGGACTGACAGGGTGAATGGAAAGAGNCAAAAGTGAGAGCCTATGGCGTGAGCCTGCGAATCCCTAGCCTGTGCCTCTTCCCTGGGAGAAAGCTTCCAGCCTAATTTCCTTCCTACCATTCTACTAGGGGTGATGTAGCTCACCTGAAGCACAGCAGTTCACACCTACACAGAGGAGGGACCAGAGAAGGGAGGGCAGCCTTTACATGTATCTAGGAGAGGTCAGGTGGTCTAGCAAGTCAACTAAACATTTCACTCTATAATCTGGGTCAGGACTCACAGAGGCTGATAAGTGCAAAAGGAAAGTCAAAAGACAGAGTGGCTGAGGCCCCGCCATGGAGATACAGAAACTTGACCCTGGCTTTGTTTGGCTTTGGCATCTCCCCCCTCTAAATAGTAATCACGGACAGCAGATTAGCTAGAGGATTTAATCATTCTGTGCACTAGTGTCCTCTATAAAAGGGGTCCTAGAGGTACTGGCACCACAATAGCTAGTGACTGGCATGTGTTAGTTAATTTTCCAATCACTATGACAGAATACTTGGTGAAAATCACCTAAGGGAGGAAAAGTTGACTATGGCTCATNATTCACAGCATGCAGTCCATTGTGGTGGGGACATCATGGCAGCTGGAAGGGTTTGTCTGCAGCAGTGAGAGCTTTGTAGAATGGCTTCTCACATCTTGGCAAGTCAGGGAGCAGAACAGTAGGCCAAAAACCAGAAGTGGGCATCTTTAAGGCCTGTTTCCAGTGACCCTTCTCTGCTACCTAGGTCACAGTCCCCAAGATTTCACAAATTTCCCAAAACAGTACCACCAACCAGGGACCAAGAGTTCAAGCAGAGGATCCTGTGGGGACCTTACACATTCAAATTGTAGCATGACATCCCAGGAGCACTGTCCTATCGGAGCAGTCCCTGCTTGGGACACTGCTGTTGCCACCACTGTACANCAGACCTGACTCTAGCAGGATGGCTCTAAGGAGGAAAAGAGCCAATTGCAGGGCAANCTTTAGAACCTGATGTGGCTCATTGACTAGGTACTACTCATTCATGCCNTTTGCTGTGGTTATGTTGTTATTTCCTCTGTGAAATGATGAGATTGGACCAGATTGTAGATGTACAATATTTTTAAAANTTTTTTTTACCATAGAAACTGAAATTAGGTATGGAAGTCCAATATGCAAAACAAATGGAAGAAGAGACTGTTTATTGGGGGAGTTATGAGGCCAGGAGCCCCTCTATCTAGGAGCCCCATGAGACTCTATATAGTCTCCAATGGAGCTCTGTAGAACCTTTAGGGTTCCATAGAGAGAGTTTGGAAAACACATGGCCTGACCCCTCAACATTCCTGTTTGCTTTAACATACCATTTGCATTCCTCTCTTTACAGNGTAGGTATCTAACATGACATTTGGGGAACTCTAATCTGATAAAAAAAAAGTTAGGGCTCATGTAGGGTGTCTGTGAGACTAGAGCTTAGCTTACTTTGGTACCTCAAGGAAGGAAGTATCTATCCTGCCCAGCCGAGCTGGCTGCTTCAGTATCAGAATTCTTGTCTCACTCTTTGCCATGGAGTTGCCCCTGACCTCACCTCTTAGTGGCATGTTCCCTCCCTCCCTTATTGCCCCTAGAAAAGCAGAGTAGGAAATTAAATCAGATGTGACGTTTCCATCCCATCCACAGTGTTACTCATCAGATNGAGGAGTCACAAATTCATAAGACCCCAGCACTCAGGCCCCNAAACCAATACCTGCCCAATTGCTTGGTCGAGGTTTGCAGCCTAGTAGCCTTGTAGAAGAACTTAGTGTTTAATAACAAAATGGAATACCAAATGGTTAGGAGTATCCTAGCACAGAGGTTTACAAAGTGAGGGCCCAGAGGGACCGACTCTCCTTTGGCCAAAGGTTGGTGAAGGGGAGGAGAACAGAAAGCTCCTACAGATGGTGGAACAGCCTGTGATGACAATGGGACCTGCTCAAGGCAGCAGCACCAAACCCTAGTGAGAAGGGTGATGCTCGGGCAGTTCTACCTGTGTGGCAAGTCATCTGGGCTTGTGACAATAGGGAANCATGTTGGGTTTTTAAGCAACAATAGGCTCTTACAAAGNTGCCTGTTTCCTGGAGGTAAAGAGTGGGGTTGGCAACTGTGCCAGCCATAGTGTAGAGACTGGAATCTTAGTAGCTTCCATTGTCACGAGAGCATCATCGCTGTAGACAGCATCATCGCTGTAGACCCTTGACAGTGAGACTCAGAGGCAATTTGAATTAAAACCTGATTTGGGGATTGTCTTAGTTCCTATAGACTCCACTCCTTATTGATCTCGTATTTAGCAAAGGACCATGTCAACCAATGGGGGTAGAGGGAGACTCACCGGGCCTTGGAGGAAACGGGTTCCAGCTCTGAGTGAGGAGCTCGTTTCCTGAGGCCTTGAGAAGAGAAGAAGAGTGGATTTGTGTGAGGCCTTCCTTTGTTCATCATTCAAGGATCATCTCCCTTAATAGCAAAATGTTCTGCTAGATTCTAGAGATGTGGGTGCTTGGGCTGAAGTTCTAAGATGTGTGCTTCTTCTCTGTGCCCAGATGTCTGTCCTGTGTGGAGAGCCCATACCGCTGCCACTGGTGTAAATACCGGCATGTTTGCACCCATGACCCCAACACATGCTCCTTCCAGGAAGGACGAGTGAAGCTGCCCGAGGTAGGTCCCAGCAGTGGGATGGTGAGAGGCACAGCTTGTAAGCACGGAACACATGTGTGGCCCTTCTCTTGAGAGGAAAAACCAAGAAAAGATCCCGGGGATTTCTTCCTTCCTCTCTAACCTTGGCTCTTCAGGGGCACTGTATGAGAGCTAAGGATGAACTCAGCCCTGCACTGACGCCATGGTACAAATGTGTGAGTGTATGTATCCTGTGTATGAGTTCTTGCCTTTCTCTAATATAAATGGAATTAACATGGAAGAAATAGGAGGGACAGGAGTCAGCCAGCCAGTGGGCCACTGTGGCATGTAAAGCTGGAAAGGGCTGATAGTCTCATCTATGTGGCTGGGTCTTGATCTTGAGGACAAGAGCAGAAGGGTCGATCGACTCCCTTAAGGTCAGGGGTCAAGGCTCCAGGAAACACCCGTCTGAAATCTGCTAGGAGCAGAAGAGTCAGAAAAAATGGCTTTCAGGGTCTCTCCTGCTCTCAGAATAGTGAACCTGACCAAGGTTTTGGGAACAGAAAGGCCCAAGTCGGACAGGAGAACAAAAGCAATGGACTTTATGGATTGCAAATGCCTCCCCCCCCCCTCCCGCTCCCTTACCTCGGAGGAGGCTTGCAATTGCTTCTCTCTCTTGCTTGTTTACTTTATGGTTCCTCTTGTGGCAAGGTTGTCTTCGATGCTTGGAAAGAAAGGTTAAAAGAACCAAAAGAGAGCAAAGTAAGAGCTAACCAGGTTTCCCAAAACAATGGTGGGCTGTCTGTGAGAGATGGTGCTTCCAAGTGCAAGGCCCATTTATGGCTGGCTTTGTCAGCATCTGCTGGGGATCCATGGCCACTCCGGGGACTGGATAGCAGGACTCCTGAGAAAGGAACAGGCTTTGAGGACCATGGCTAATCACAGGGGCATGGAGACAGACCCAGCCATTGTCATGGCCCTTCAGTTTTTTCCATTTCCCATAAGCTGGGTGTGGTAACCAGGCAAGCCCCTGAAGTCTGAGAGTCCAGCGTAACTCAGAATCTTCCATTTCTCCCTACTACAGTATCACATGGAATGAACTTGGGCTCTTCTTTGGCTTGAATTTCTGCTTATTTTAAGAGAAAGAAGTTCTAAGTGACAAGTTTTTTACACCTGGATAAACCTCTCCGCCGATGCAGCAATCCAAATTAGACCGAACTAGGAAAGGCCAGGTTTAATGGGCAAACACTCCCCAGTGATTCCCCCGCCCCTCAGAGAGATCAGGAGGAGAGACTGGAGGAACCATGGGTCTGTTTTCCGGGGAACCATGGGTCTGTTTTCCGGGGATGCTGCTTAAACGCCCAGAGGGAGCAGTCTTGAGCCTCTCTGGGGGCGGAGCCGTGTTTGGTGGGCTTTGAAGAGGTAGGTTCAGCAGTGTGTGGCCCAGCTGGGCTGCTTGCTGCACGGACTGCTTGGGCCACGAGTTCGGGCAGCTTGAGGTGCCGGTGGCACTGGGACAGAGCCTGAGCCATGCAGGAAGCAGGCCAGTGATAGGGCCTGGGGAGTCTGGGGCAATGCCAGATTAGGTGCTGGGTCTGGAGCCCGAGCTGTGCAGGAAGCAGGGCTAGCAATAGGACACCAGGCTGGAGGGCAGCCCATCTAGAAGTGGACCCCTGGGGAGGGAAGCAGAGCCACCAGCTGGCGGACATTATGTGGAGCTGGCTGGGGGCTACTCGTGCCAGGGGTACAGGTGGAGCTCCACCAAACACTAACAGTTTGTTCCTGGTCGAACTGCATCCCAGGGCCATTTTGAAGTGAACATAGAGGAAGAAGCTAAGTTGATTACCTCATCTGGTTGCTGTGGCAACATCTTCCTAGAGGATGTATCAAACGGGAACTAAGTAAACATTTGTGAACTATTGACTAAGTCTAGCTTTTTGGATTCAGTGAGAGAAGGCCATTGTTTTCAGAACTCGAAGCAGAATCCTTGCCTCCTAGTGTAAATGTAACATTTTTTAATGGCATTAGCTTTTTGTTTGTTTGTTTCCTGGCATAAACTATAGCAGGAATAAAGGATACAGAGGGAAAGAATGCAACAGAAAGAGGGCTTTGTCAAANGGTGTTTTCTCTCTGATGCCAGAGAAGTTATTCACAGGCTGACCATCTGAACTTCTACAATTGTGATGGTCCGCTTTCNGATACTACTGCAAATGCCTGAGGTAAATCAGCTTNAAAAAAGGAAAGGTTAGGGCAGAAAGNCTTCAAACGCCAAAGGACTGGGAAGTTTGCTGTGAGACTGTCTCCTAGGAAAGTCAGACACTTCTCTCAGAAAGTCTCACCAACATGACTGCCTGAACATGAGCTGAACAAGGACAATAGACATGCCAAAGTGGATGGGGATAAACCTACTCCTGAGGCCTCAACCCCACACAAAGAACTACAGGCAACTAAGGAACATTGAGAGTGGGAGAAAGCATCCCTCCCCCCTCCCCCCGAAGAGCACACCAATTGGTTATCCAATACCAAAAGGTCAGCCCTGAAAACATACATATGAGTAACATATTCAGACTGAGCAGGTTATATTTAGGAAAATATATGTGCATGTAACAACAATGAATGAAAAGAAAAAGCCATGAACATGAAAGAGAGCAAGGAAGGGGTATATCTGAGGATTTGGAGGAAGGAAAGGGAAGGGAGAAATGATATAGTTAAGATATAATCTCAAAGAATAAAAGGAAAAATGAAAAACAAACAAAACAAGAGCAAAGGTCTATTTTGGCCCACTGTTTTGGAGTTTTTAATCTATGATTGGAAGGACCTATTTCCTTTCAGACCTGCTGGGAGGCACCTGACCTCATGATGGCCAAAGAGTGAAAAAAAGAAGAGAAATAGACCAAGCCTCACAATTCCCTTCAAGGACACACCCCCAATGACCTAAGACTTTCCAGTAAACCCTCCCTTCAAATTCCTACTGCCAGCTCCCCATAGCATCATTCTGGGGAATATGCCTTAAGAACGTAGGCTTTGGGGGGCATTCCAGGCCAAACTACAGCAGCTGTGACGTAACTGTTATCTCATAGTGCCCTAGAGACTTCATGCTTAAGCTGCCTAGGCTTAAAGGTATATATGAGATCTTCAGAGCTGCATTTGATAGGANACCACTGGTCTACACGGCTTCTAGGTTTCCGTACTTGCAGATAAACACAAGCTGGAATGCACTTAAGAGAAATCCACAGCCAGGAACTGTTCTCATAGAGCAAGGGTGCGGTGAATGGTCTTGTGGAGTGAGTAACCCAGTCAGTGTTCTGGTAGGGTGCACGTCCAGTCAAGGCTTAGAGCTCCAAGTGGCATCTGACTGGGTGACTTCTGGTCTTAGAGCCTGAAGTTCCTCTAGACATCTGGGCCAAGACCCTCTTGGAATGCTGGTAAGACTCAGACCACAGTGATTCTTCTCAAAGTCCTGAGGTTCACACTCCCCTTTACCCTGTGAGGCTGTGCAGATAGGGTCCCTTTGTTTAGCCACGAGTGAGGCTGCCAGGTGGCCTTTCATCTGTGCTGCACCATCTTGTATGTCCAGGAATGCTTTCATCTTGCCTCTTCCAGTTTCAACACTGGCTTCACTGGCTATCACCAGAGGTGTTGAATTACTTCTTTCCCCCTGAACAAAGAGNACGTTCAGGCGAAGTTATTGGTCTGGAATGGAGAACTGGTGGACCATTGTAGTTGTGTTATGAACAGCAAGTATTCAGGCATAATTACAATGATTAGAAATAGGATGCCCTGTAACATATGTCGTTTATAGTAACTATATCCCCATTACAAGGGATGGTTTTGTTTCAACTAATGATGGCATTGTGATAGCAACGTAGACCCTTAGATCAGCTGCCAGAGCC
The DNA here is from genome assembly GCA_001675575.1 of Neotoma lepida. Taxonomy (NCBI): domain Eukaryota; kingdom Metazoa; phylum Chordata; class Mammalia; order Rodentia; family Cricetidae; genus Neotoma; species Neotoma lepida. The sequence continues at coordinate 47,481 of LZPO01117168.1, forward strand.
CGGGCAGCAAATAGAAAGGGAGAGGAGAGGAGAGATGAGGTGACAGCACGCTAGGGTGGCAGTGTCTCCCTGCTTGCTCTCAGTCCTCCTCTCCCAGTATCCACAAGGCTTCCTGCCATCTCCTGGAATGGCTGGACAGCCATTAACAGAGCTGCAGGAGCCTCTGTCCTTGTGTGCACTGCACAGAGCTGCTGGCTCCTCCACAACCTCACCTGAACGGACCCATTTGGCCAGCACACTTGGTAATGAAGATCAAGATGAACTGCTATAGAAAACAAATCCACTGGCAAGAAGTGGTCCTCAATGAGTTCTTGCACTGTTGTTTCTCATCTGAGCTGAAAAATCAAAGTGAACCACTGCTGAAGCTGTGCTCTTCAGGCACTAAGCTAGGAAAGTTACAGATATGTGAGTGGCTCCCAGGTGAATGATCTCAGAGAGGAGGTTCCGGGCACTACTCTTCCTCCTGAAGTTTAACCAGTGTGCTTACTCCAGAGAACAGTTGTAAGATCAGAGGAGCGGAAATGCATTCTATCTGATCTGCAATGGTGTACTTGAAGGGTTCTCCCAGCATCCACTGCTACCCTGATGCCTCCAAGATGTCCTACACTAGGACAGGTATGATGAACTCTGGGACCCTAAAGGTCAAGTTCGCTCTAGAACTAGAGAACCAGAAAGGAAGAAGCCTAGCCTGCTGCTTGTCCCTGGTTCTGAATGAACTCCACCCTTAGAGATAAAGACCAAAGGCATCGATCCCCAGCTTGACTTTGGAGAGAAATTAGGCTATCCCCTATCATCAGTGATTCTGCTTTATTTCCATCAGACAGCTACTCCTGGGACTCCCACCATGCCTTTAACCCTCCTTTGAGAAAACAAAGCCAAACCCAGCTCAAAAACTTGTTTCCAACCCATGCACACATCCCCCTTTCAGGTATTCAATTACTGGGCTGCCATTTCTCCAGACAACCGCACTTTCCATCAACCTCGCCTGCCCCTCCCCCTTGGGGTTATGGGTATTTCCTTTCTGTATTATTACTTCGCTCTCTCCATAAACCAGCCCATCGTAGATCATGCTAATGGCATTATAAACTTGGGGAACAGCAAGAAAATATATGGTGCATTACATCTTTGTATTGAACATCAGGGGTCTGAGAAGGTGAGTATAAATTTGGGGAGTTGTTAGGGCTGGCTCCTGTTTAGAATTGATGAGGGGAGGGGGCTGAAGTGGTATTGGGGGAGAAGAAGTGACCTGCAAATCATGCTTTCCTTAGACACTCTAGACCGGCTGTCCCCAAGAGCTTTGCATTCTCCCAATTTCACCGTAACAACTGGGTGAAACAGAGCTTTCATCTTGCAAATACACCAGGGGCTGTAAATCTACAAGCCTGTCCCCCAGCCCCAGGCAGCCCCAGGCAGCCCCAGGCAGCCCCAGCCCTGAAGGCAGTGTTCTCTCTCCCAGCCCAGGAGCATTCTTTATGTCCTTGTTCAATTATTTAAATGTGCTATGAAGCCTCTGCCCAAAGGAGCCACTGGCAAGCTGGACAAAGTGGATGGAAAGGCAGCTCCTACATTGCCTTTGCTCCCGGCCCTCAGCACCCCTACCCTCATTTGTGTTCCTTTAAGGGAAGACCACAATATACAAGGGGCCAGACTGTGGACCCAGAGTCATCTGGATCCACCTCCAGAATTTCAAGCTATTAAATACTTGCTTGTGCCTCAAGCCACTGTCCCTCCATATCTTTGGTCTATTCTTACAACTGTAGAATGTAGCCACAGGGTGAAACAGCCTCCAAGGGAGACTGCTTCTTCCTGCATGCATTCAAGTCTCCACATAATCTTGTCAAATACAGGTGTTTTTCATTCTGCAAGGGTTGGCCCCTTTCAAACGATGGTTCAGAGAAATACCTGCTTTGAAAAGAGAAGGGTAGTGTGTTTTGGAGGGAATCAGTGTGGGGTTAGATAATCATCTGTGGCTGAAAATAAGATGAGCAGAAGAAAATATTGACTCACCATTTCTGAGTACTGAGGTTACTGCTTATTTGAATCGTCTTCATTGAAATATCGGGATGATGACATGAGTTGTGTTACAAAACAAGACAGCACATGGGAAGGTATGTGTGATGGGGGTAGGGATTGAATCCCTGCGCCAAGTTAACCACATCAGCTAGAATTNCAACAGTAGCACAAAATGCCTACCAGATCCAGTGTCCAGTTCTAGGAGATACCAGGCTGAAAAACACCAGTGATTAAGATAATAAAATACTTCCCTGCTGATAAATAACCAAATCTCCTTGTAAAGTCTCATGTCACCCTTGCTGTTTCATCATTCAGTCAGTTGACTGGTGTTTTAAATACCACATTTTAAACTAAGTGAGTAGATACTGTGTTTGTTTTTGTTTTTTAATTTTTTAAGTTAGCATGTAAAGAAATAGATTTGATCATACTGTTCGTGTGTGTGTGTGTGTGTGTATGTGTGTGAGAGAGAGAGAGAAAGAGAGAGATTATTCTTTGTTCTCCATTGTTTTTGAGGAGATATTGTTATTCCTATTGTAAAGAGGGAAAAATTGAGCTTCAGAAAGATTCTTTTGATGAATCCCAGATCATCTATTAGGCTAATAATGGAGCCAGGACAGAAAGGAAAACAAGCCATTCTTCTCCATATGTCACATTCATGACGCCACACGTGTCACCTTTCCTTACGAAGCTATTCTCTAATCTTCCCCAGACACCAGCTAGGAAGCCTACAATTTGCTTCAATTCTGATGCTATCTACCTGGAGTTAGTGTCAGATCCCATAAGTTAAGGTCTCAGTTCCACAAGCTCACCNCCACTTAGGATGCCAGTCACAAGTCACAAGACATGGTCACCTGTGCATCTGACCAACTGGCTATAACTTGGGCTTCCTAAACCCCTTCCTCACATTTGATATTTTGTTGCAATGGGTCACAGCTCTCAGAGAAACATTTATTTACATTTCCTGGCTTACTAGAAAGTACGCAGATGAACAGCTAAAGAAAACTGTGGGAAGAGGGCCAGGGCCTCCACTCCTGTTTCACGTGCACACCCTCCCAGGCCCCACCATCTGTTCACCAACTAGGAAGTTCCAGGAGCTCTTTCATGGAAGGTTCCTTTTTTCTAAGATTTTTTTTTTTAGTGTGTG
>LZPO01117168.1:75608-93084 GCA_001675575.1 Neotoma lepida
AGAAGTAAAGAACATTTTGCCTTGTTGGGGATTACAAATCGCCCCTGAAAAGATACAAAGAGGAGACTCTATTAATTATTTAGGATATAAAATAGGTCTACAAAAAATCAAACCCCAAAAGGTTCAAATTAGGAGAGATNGATTACGGACTCTTAATGACTTTCAAAGATTATTTGGAGACAAAGCTGCCTAACTTTTCTGTATCTCAGTTTCTTCATTTGTGAGCTGGAGAACATACACACATATACATACATACAGAGAGACATACAGACAGACATACACCTCTGCACTAGTAACTATACCAAACCCTCCTTCATATNTACACATGGAAGCGTCTCTTCTCCTAGCATAGAAATTGGGACAGCTAGGAGCAGATATATATCACTGAGGCAGCCCAGATGCTGGGAGTAGGAGCTCCCAAGAAGAGATTTGAGAACCTAAGGTCAGATCTGAGTTCTGGATCACTTGTTGAGCTCAGATCAGCTTACCTCTCTGGGCTCGCTGTGGGCCTAGGCCATGGTCCTGTGGCTCATGAGGTCTCTCCTTTGCTCCTATAGGATCGTGTGTGAGATGGGAGAGGCCAAGCCCAGCCAGCATGCAGGCTTCGTGGAGATCTGTGTGGCTGTGTGTCGACCTGAGTTCATGGCCCGCTCCTCACAGCTCTATTATTTCATGGTGAGTCCTGGGTGCCAAAGGCCTGCCTGGGTACAGACTGCAGCAAATCTTATGGCCCTCAGTGCAGANCAGGGCCTCCACCCACCACCTANGTTCATGGGAGCCCCACAGAGTAGGAGCATAGCCTTGGTGCCTCAAAGGCCTAGATTCAAATTTTGTACCTCCTTGTATGGCTCCAGGAAAGCTGTTTTGGCCCTTGNGTCTCAGTGTTTCCTGTGTGGCCAACCTGCAGAGTAACTCCTGGGAATTGTGCCTAGACTCAGCCACTTTCTAATGGGGAGAACTCAGACAAGATGACTAACTTTTCTGTGCCTCAGTTTCTTCATTTGTAAAATGGGAATGATAATTTGTATGTCTCCTACAGTATGGTGAAATCATATAGTCTCCATCTCATGTAGTGCCATTTTCTGTGTTAGCCACACCGCTATGCCAGGCTTTGGACTCCTACCCCACTGACACCATATCCCACCATGAACAGCCTGTCATCCTTTCCTGCCCTCCCACTGCCATCTCATGACCTTCTTAGCTTCCTTTTCACCTGTCCTGTACCTAATCCCACCTGTAGATGCCCTCCATGTCCCCTAGGCACACCCTGGCCTCCAGCTCCCATCCCTCCATCCCCCAGTCTCTGTACCATAACCTCACCCAGGCCTCACTCCAACCGCTCAAGNTACTCAAGTTCCCTCCTGAACCTTCCAGGCCTGCAGAAAGCTGCCCAGCTCACAGCTTTGGGGAAGGGGGTGAAATCTCCTGGCCTTGAGCCTTCCATTTTTNCATTTTAGATCTTCCAAAGAGCCTGTGTGGCTGACGTTAGGACGTCTTCCTCGTTTACCCCTTCCTCCATTCTTTCCTCCCTCCTGGTTCTTCTTCCATTTCTTCTACTGACAACTGTTTTTCAGCTGGCACATTTTTTTCCCTCACTCAGGAAAACCCAGGTATGCCTGCAGGATTGTGTCTACTGTGGGGCAAAGTGTACTTGAATCTGGGGTATTTAGGCAAAGTTTCATGGAAGAAGCAATGGAAAGGCAGTGTGTGTCAAGTTGGCCTCTGGCTTCCATGTGGAACTTGCCTGGCAGGTGTTTTCCCTAGCATAAAACTGACCCATGGACTCACACCCAAAGACAGGAGTGAAGAGGGGGAAGAGGAGAGGGAGGGCAGTAGGAGCAAAGAGGCCATGAGAAACAACATTAAGTGGCTGCTACAGTAAGGCAAGCACCCTGGTCCCTTGCTCAATGGCCTATGTCACTTTCCTAGNTGAAGGGCCCTGCTAAGGAAATGGCCTGGTGCCGCACATCCTCTAGGGTAGAAATTCAAGGAGGAAGGATGTTGAGGACCCCAGTCCCTTCCTCTGCCCCATGTTCACTTAGGGGTAGAGTCTTGGAGGGTAGGTGTTTCCCAGTGGGAATGAAAAGCAGAGGTCCCCTTGAGTCTCACAGGGTCAGGGGAAAAGACAGACTCACCTTCTAAGCNTGCTTCTGAGCGGCCTGGAGCCCTCATTGNCTTCCTCTCCTCTCAGCTAGGTGGCTTCTGGGGAGGGGACACTTCTTAAGCACCACCCTGAAAGCCCTCTCCTGTGGGGTCCTGGGGTAGCTTTCCCCAGGCTTCTCTGGGGACTNCTAGAGCTCTGGGGTGTGCTGAGAGCCCTTTCCTGGNGTCAAGACTAGGGGATGTGGCAGAGTTCAGTGAGCATCCACAGTGATTCTCAGATTCTTATGTCCTGGAACCAAGAATTGGACAGATGTGGATAGCCACAGAAGCAGGTCTATTAGAAAATGATACGCTTCCAAGGGCGGAAGCTGTCTGGGGCAGGGAGAAAGTTTACAAGCTTAGCCTGGAGCCCACTGTGTGGCTTTCATGTCTCATTTCACAGGCTTTGGGGGGTCATTTGGGCTTTTTCACACCTGCTCTGTTACCTCTAATTCTCCATCCAGTTTCATGTATCTCAGGGGCTCAAATCTCAACAGATGGGGGGGACGGGGTGTTGGTATTATAATGGTCACCTACGGACACTGGTGCCTCTGTGCCTGTACTGGTGGCTCCACAGTTTGGGTCACCCCCCCCCTCCCAGTTGGTGGTGATTCCAGCCTTCGGCTTTGCTAACAGGTGTTTCTCCCTTACTAATTTTGCAATCTTTCATGTAAGGCCTCCCAGGCCTTATTCTCTGCCCCACTCTCCTGCCTCAGGGACAAACTTGGGTTTCCTTCAGCTTCTCTGCACAAATCAAACCAGGCTCTGATGTGTAGGTTAGTCACAGGAATGTCAAAGCCCGGATCAGTGCTCCTGGCCNNCCACCAGCTCTGTCCCAGGAGGTCTCCATGCTGGGAATGCTCCTTCTTCTCCCTCTCCCTTCTGTTAGTTCATGGAGCCAAGTGAAGAGCTGGCAAATAATTCAGACTTTGATTTCCCGTGCAAACCCACCGTGAAATATTTATGAAGCATGACTTGAATAATTAATAGTTTCTCACAAGTCTAAAACATGTCTCCGTAACACTCTCTCCCACCCGGAACAGACCCCTTCCAGCCAGTCCCTGCAACACCACTGCAATGAGGCAAGCACTGGTCCTTCCCAGGTTTTGACTCGGGGCCTTCCCATGGTCCAGGGGCACCGGACACCGGCAGACAGNCTCGGTGTTTCCTCTCTGGGGAGGCCAGTGGGGCAGAGCCACCCTTTGGAAATAGCTGGTTATTATAGTTTATTGAACAAGAAAACTGCCATGGGTCCTGGAGATAACCACTTTAGGGCCCAATTCCCCAATTCTGTGACCAGAGAAGTTGACTATCTTGCCCAGAGTCACACAGCATGATACCAAAGGTCCCTTGGCCTTGGCTGTCATAAAGCCGGGATTTCAAACCTAGCTGAGGAAACAGAGAGCCAAGGTCAGTGAGTGTCTCCAGGTGAATGCCATCGTGTGCCCTTCTCTGGGATCTGGGTACATGGCAGGTGGGTGGGTTTGCTGGTCTCCAAAGGAGGCCTCCTGAGGGAGAGCACCCATGGCCCTGTGAACCCAGTGGGTTCAGCCTCAGCAGTTCTTTCAGGGGCTGTATGTAGTGGGGAAGGGAAAGAGAAATCTTCATTTAAATGCAGATACAAGCTTCTCACCTGGGACCAGGGAAAGTTTTTCCATTAAAATGCTAATGAAGGGACGAAGCTGCAACTCCAAATCCCCTACTGTCTGGGGCCCTGCTCCCCGCCCCCACCCAGCCCGCTTTTCACCTCCAGTCAAGGCAGGGGGCTTGACAGGCCTTGAAAGCTTTCGTGGGCACAGTCCTCACACGTCCCCTGCTCTGGCCACTGGAGGGTTCCCTGAAGAGACCTTTGGGAATGGCAGGTTCCTTTCTCTGTCTACTGGCAAAGTGGCTGGAGACCAGGGCTGTGGAGTCAGGTCTCAACTGCAGTACTTTTTAGCCATGTGACCTCNGAGAACTTAGTTAACCCCTCTNAGTCTCATCTGTGAAATAGATAATGATAGCCATTTTTAAAAATCGCTGACTGGATAATTATAGATATACATATGTCTGTACCACTAGAGATAAAGGCTGTCACTAAAAACAAAAAAAATCAGTACACAGCACCTCTCGTGACCACTATTATTCATGTAGAGATGAAAGCTCTAGTCACACAAGAATACAAAATGGCTTGCGGAGGCCGCATGAGTAGGTAGGTTCTAGATGGCAGCTCTTCAGTAGGCCATGGGGCACTGCCTCAGGCCTGTCCCAGCCTCCTCCACCAATCCCAGCATGTCTCAGTCCTCTTCTTTTCTCTGCAGACTCTGACCCTCGCAGACCTGAAGCCCAGTCGGGGACCCATGTCTGGGGGCACACAGGTTACCATCACAGGCACCAACTTGAATGCAGGCAGCAATGTGGTGGTGATGTTCGGGAACCAGCCGTGCCTCTTCCACAGGTAACCCCTGGCCCACAGGTAACCTCTGGAGAGTACAGACATGTAAACTACCTGGGAGGGAAATGTGGGGTCCCACAGAGATGAACAGACACTGTCCCTTTCCCAGGCTGACTTGCAAGTCCCTCCAAAAGTTGTCACTCTTGCTCTCTTTGGGGGAAGACAGTAGATGCCAGCCCTGCCTTCGGTGGAAGGTGAGGAGGGGTCATGCTACTGTCCATAGTTCAGCCTGGTGTCCTAGGATGTACCCTTTGCAGAAGATGGGGGNNCCACTGAACATCCAGCTTGGGACCAGCTGCTGATGCCCCTTCAAGGGGCAGAGAGCCTCTCCTGCTGGGAGCTGCTTGGGACCACCCCATCTGCTCTAAGCAGGTGNTCCCAGAAGGCCAAGGCTGAGCCAACAAGGGCAAGAGGCCTTCCTCCCTCTGCCCAGTTGGCCANGAGCCTGGAGTAGGGGCCACAGGGANCCCATCCAAGGAATGCTGTGGGAGATGTGACTGATCTGAGCCCAAGTCCCCAGAGATAGGCGTTCCTAGGGTAGGTTATGACAAGAACTGTGACAGATTCAAAGTCAGACCAGCTGGGGTCTTGCATTACTGCTATCCAAGAACCCATTACTTAGGGAGGGTGTGAGGGTGACTTTGCTCAAAATGACTGTGGTAGGGCTGTAACTCAGAAGAGGGCAGAGGCGGAGATCAACGCCAGCGCAACAAGTATGACCAGGGCTCAGGACTCAGAGTCACAGGGAGAAGGTGGCAAGGGACCACCAAACTCACTTCAGGGGATTCTTATCGCAAGCAGGCAAGCCAGGAATGAGACATGGAGGAAGGAACCTCACCAGACTTATGTAGTTAGATTCTTGATAAAATTGAGGCAGGGGCTAGGGTCAAGGACAGCCNGAAGACCAGGCCTATTTGAAAGGTAGGCTCAGAGGAGACTTCTAAAAGGTTGACCCTTGTCCCTGGTTCGTGAGCTTCTATCTATGACAGTGCCTACCCCTTACTTCTGTGAAACCTTATGTGCCAAGAAAGGGGTTGACCCTGGACCACTGCTTAATATCTAGGAGCCCATGTTCTGCCTTTCCTTCCAGGCGCTCTCCATCCTTCATTATCTGTAACACTACATCCTCAGATGAGGTGTTGGACATGAAGGTGACTGTGCAGGTGGACAGGGCCAGGATCCGACAGGACCTGGTCTTTCAGTATGTTGAGGACCCCACNATCGTGCGTATTGAGCCAGAATGGAGCATTGTCAGGTAGGAGGACCCATCCCCCCAACCTCCTCCCTGCCTCNGTTTCTCTTTCTCAACTCTCAAAAGCCCAAGAGAAACCAGTGACCTGGGAGACTGAGGCCTCTTCACCAGCCCTGTTGCCTGCTTACCTTTGTAACTCTAGANTAACAGACTCAGCCAGNCAGAGCCTGGTCCCTATTCCTCACTGCTTCCCCAGTGCCCAACACAAATGCACTAAACCAAATGATATGTGATGCTGCTCCAGGGAGAACCCAGACCCCTATCCAGCACTTCAGTGGTTCACCTGGGGCAAGCCATGACACTTCCCAGGAAGAGCTTTAGGAGGATTCTCCTGGGGACTGAGAGACTGCAGGACCCTTAGGGTGTAGGAGAATAGTCCCTCCCTTCAGAGATGGAGCTGCAGGCACCTGACCATGTCCACTTTTCCAAACCTGGAGGACACATCAGGATCAGAAGGCTCCACAGCTGTCCTTTCTGTGAGAGCCCCCTGGAGATCATTGGGAAGCTGCTGTTCTGGGCTACATGGGAACACAGTGAAGACTTGGGGTGGGAGGGAAAGGGTTCAGCCTATGTTGCTTACCTGATAGATGACCTTACCAGCACTTTATTATCCATCTGTCCCCTGATCAGTGCTCGCCACAGTCAACTCCAGCCAGGAAGGGCCCCAGGCCTGGAGAAGTTAGTGAAGACAGAATAAAGCAGTGCTCTTCACTGCTGAGGCAGGGGCAAGCCTAGTCTAGGAGGCTAAATTTAAACCAGGGACCCAAACGCCATATCTGACTGGTTGCCTGAATTTTTATAAATAAAATTTTATTGGCACACGGCTCTGCTCACTGACCGTATTGTCTACAGTTGTTTTCTCATGACTGCACAGAGTTGAGTAATTGTGACAGAGACCATATGGCCTGTGGAGCCTAAAATATTTACTGCCTGGCCCTTCAGAGAAATAGCTGGCCACCCTCTGTTTGAAGACCAGAGAGAACCAGCCTGACTGCTGGGATGAGAAAGGCCATTGGCTGTCCTTAGTTAAGGCATGAAGGGTAAACAGCCTTTCAGAGCCATGCCAGGCCTAGGCCTCAGAGCCTGGTGATTCAGAAAGGTGACATGGGCCTTTGGGTCTCACTCAAGAAGCTAGGCAGTGATACTCTGGGACATTCATGGCCTTATTGAATTCAGTTTTCCTTCATATTATCTCAGAAATAAAGGTGTCATCTTCCTGGCACTCAGCAGTGCCCCGAGTCACACTCATACCAGGAGGGAAGTTAGACACACATTCTAGACTGCCAGCATTTTTGCTTAAGTTAAGGAAATCTGAGGATGAGGTGGGCATTGTACCATGTGTGGATTTGAGCTTCCTATAAGTGCCTGGGTTGTTTGAGGACAATGATGGGATCTTTTTCTACTGAGTGCAAAATTAGTGGTTGGGAAGTCTGGGGACAGAGAGGCTAGATATGAGAAACTCATCTGAACTGTGCTATGTGTAGAAGGAATCCTGCAGGCACACCTGGAAGTATATGTGTGCATCTGAGCTCATGAATGCATGCAAGATACACTCAATGAGAGAGAAGTAATGAGAAGTTTAAAGAAGGGAAAGTAGACAGAAGGATAGAAACCCGTGTAAATACAGGTGACAAAGAATCATAGCCACTAAACTTAGAAGTAATTTACCTACAAAGCCCTGCTTCACACAGCAGGATGTTTGCCAATGACGCTCCCTTGACTAACAATCAGGTCATTGCTCACTCTACTCCAAGTAGGACATAGCCAAGAACAGGGCTTCCCACCCTCCCCACCAGCTTCTCAGTTTTCTTGGACACAGAGAATAGCATTCTTTGAAAGGCCACACTGAAGTGAGTCACCTGAGTCCCCTTCATCTGTGTCCTGTGTCACTCCGGGGCTCAGGAGATTTGAGTCTCAGAGCATGTCACACTCGTAATCTTGGAAGAGGTGNNTGGACCTGGGCCATGGCTTTCATAGGTCTCAGCTGGACTGAAGCCACCAAGGAGGAAAATTGTAGCACAATTGCCATGGAAAACAGATGTGCTTGGACACTGGAGGTTCTGCTAGGGACTTACTTTAGAACAAGACTAAGAGTGGAGAGGATCAGGGTAGGAGAATCCAGGGCTGAAACAGCTAGCTCCGGTCTGGGAGCCTCAGAGAACTAAGGGGCCATGCTGTCACCTGAGCCTCCATGAGATGTCCATGTTACAAACAGCTCAGCAAGGGACAATATGGCTATCTGGTCACCACTGCCCTCCCTCTGGGCTTCTGAGATACTTTTTATTGTTATTACNGCTGGCTTTTCATCCTTGTCTCCAAGGACACAACAATGCTTCCTCATCCTTGTTGTNGTGGCTCACGCTGATAACCATTGTTGTCATGGCCATTACCTCTCCTGTGNCTGTGGTTCACACAATCCTTTCTTTCTTTCTGGGCAGTGGGAACACACCTATTGCTGTCTGGGGAACTCACCTGGACCTCATACAGAACCCCCAGATCCGTGCCAAGCATGGAGGGAAAGAACACATCAATGTGAGTCCGTTGGCAGGTCGTTGCCTACATACAGTGACTTGTGGCATGGGATACCTCCAAGTCCTGGGATGGTAGGATAGGGGAGTTGATATGACCATATGTTCAGCTTTTGGGGCTGTAGGCCTAAAAGACTTCCACAGTTCACGGGGTTCCATTCTCATCACACCATTTTTACCCAGTTTAAAAAATACCTAGTCATTGCCACATTCACATTGGGCAAATCCAGAAATAGGAGNCAGTTGCAGGGTGGGATCTGTGAGTAGCCAAGAGTGTGACCTGGTTATGTGACCTGGTTCCTCCATAATCCTCCCAAATGAACCCCATGTAGCATTGATGGCATACTGGGAGTCCTGGTGTGGAGATATTTCTCACTGTCCCCTTCTCTGACTCCTATAGATCTGTGAGGTCTTGAATGCTACTGAGATGACCTGCCAGGCTCCAGCCCTTGCCCTGGGTCCTGACCACCAGTCAGATCTCACTGAAAGGCCTGAAGAATTTGGTTTCATCTTGGACAATGTCCAGTCTCTGTTAATTCTCAACAAGACCAACTTCACCTACTATCCTAACCCTGTGTTTGAGGCTTTCAGTCCCTCAGGAATCCTGGAGCTCAAGCCTGGCACCCCCATCATCCTAAAGGTATTCCAGATAAGCTTTTCATAGCACTTTAATTATCAATTATTGAGTTATTACCAGGAGGAAGAGAGGATACGAGGATGTGTCATGTATTAGTCTGTTTTCTGTTATTGTCACACAATACTTGATGCTGGGTACTTATAAAGAAAAAAAAAAGTTAACTTGCTTCATTGTTCTGGCAAATGAAAGACCAGTAGTAGTCCTGGTTCTCATGAGGACCTTCTAACAGGAGCACATATGACAAGAGAACCAGAGGGGACCTTTAAGATGTGAGGAAGTCGTGGTCTTCCATTAAGCTCCACATCTTAAAGGTCCCATTCTCCCTTACAGTACTAGGGACCAAACTCCTAACACATCACATCTAACACATGTACCAATTCTTTGGACTTCTTGCTGATAGTGGCCTCTTCCCCAGTTCATCCATAAGATGGGATATTGGGTNGGAGGCCATGGCAGCCACTAGCAGCTGTGGTCCTGACTCAGGGTTGGGAATGGGGGCTTTCCTGTCTGTTCAGGGCAAGAACCTGATCCCACCTGTGGCTGGAGGCAACGTGAAGCTGAACTACACCGTGCTGGTTGGGGAGAAGCCATGCACTGTGACGGTGTCAGATGTGCAGCTGCTCTGTGAGTCTCCCAACCTCATCGGCAGGCACAAAGTGATGGTGAGGCTACGGGGATCTCATTGTGTGTGGCTCAGGCAGGAGGGGTGCTGGAGGAGAGTGGCACAGCTACATCTAGGCTACTAGAGACTTCTGTCCACTGTGAGCTTTTCTCTCAGCTCACCCCAGACTGGTTTCCATCTTCCCGTCCCCCTAGCCAACTTCTTGTGTATTGTCACTCCCTCTGTCCTGATGGGTACAACAAGGGCAGAACATTAAATGAAGTGATGATCAATTGTCTATTAGGACCAAGAGGGCCTTTAAGACGAGGATCATCATTGGTGTAGGGTGGTCCTTGATGCCATTTCTGTGTCTTAGTTCCCAACTCGGATGGCAGGGTGAGTCTCAGGGAACCCAGATGTTGGTGCTATGTCTCTGTGTTTACACTATAGTTGTGAGCTGTTTCCATATGATGACTGTGTCCTCCTGAGTGAGAGGATGGGTGCATTTTCTAGTTGAANGGTGGTCTCTGCTGTCCATGTTCTCTCTTCTATTTTTCTGGATTGGGGGAGGACTTCTCACTGGCAATCATGTTCTCCTTCTGACTTACAACCCTTCCCTTGTCTGCTCTGCTACCATCCCTCTCTTCTCTGTGTCCACAGGCACGGGTGGGTGGCATGGAGTATTCCCCCGGGATGGTGTACATTGCCCCAGACAGCCCACTCAGCCTGCCCGCCATCGTCAGCATCGCAGTGGCTGGTGGTCTCCTCATCATCTTCATTGTGGCAGTGCTCATCGCCTACAAACGCAAGTCCCGGGAAAGTGACCTCACTCTGAAGCGTCTCCAGATGCAGATGGACAACCTTGAGTCCCGTGTGGCCCTGGAGTGCAAGGAAGGTACTGAGTGTTCAGGTGCTGGTGCCTGGTGTGGAGTCTGTGTGTGCACACATGTGTACTTANACAAACATGCAGGCTGGGGAGCAGTGGGTAGTATTAGAGGTTATGTATGCATGTAACCACATGAAGTCAATGTATATATGTATATACACATATGTGCCTCTTTACAACACCAATCAGACTGGGCAGCATTTGTCGGTGCTGAAGATTATNTATGTGTATATTTATGTTTGTGTTTGTAAGTGCATTAGCCAACAGGTGGGGCTGCAGTGGGTGGTAGTTTTGTGTGTAAATGTACACATGTGTGTTTGTGTCTTTCATGTACAGGCCAGCAAGCTAGACTATAGCAGGCAGTGCTGGAGGTTGTGTGTATGCATGTATGCACTTGTGTGAGTGGAAGGGGGTGCTGTATGTGTGTGTGCCTCCTATTCACAGGCCAGCAAGCTGGGATGCAATGGGTAGCCTCACAGACTGAGCCTTCTACCTGCTGAACCATTCTGCCAGTTTCTGAGCTTAGCCAGGGTCCCAGACCAAAGCCCTGTCTAGCAATCCACCTCTGGTTTTCTCCNTACTCCTTCCAGATGCGTTACTGAGATCATTTATCCACCAAGAACAGTGTCCAGATTCAGAACTCTGGTGTGTGTGTGGCAGAGGGGGGTAGNCACAGTCTCCTCCAGGGAAGACCTGGGGGTGTCTCCCCACGATGCATGCAAGCAATTCTCAGTTCTCTTCTATCAGCAGGAAGGGAATTCTGTAGGGCTGATCTGTGATTTCAAAGGAAGTGCATTTCACAGCTTGTATTTGAAAAATGTACACAAGCCACCATGAAGGGAGATCCGCAGTGCCAAACCCAAGAAGGCAGCTTAGCTGGCAGACTCATATAACCCCGGGACATCCTTCTGCAAGCCCACCCTGGGAGGAAGGCACTGAGCTATTTCTCAGTGGGTAATATGCACCCAGTGTTAATCCAGCCATGTACCTGGGCTCCAGCATCATGCAGGTTCCCGCTAGGGAAGCTTTGCCTCTTTTATGGGGACAAGGCTCCATCCCATCACTGCATCCTTCAGCTGTCATCCTGGCATCTGCCTTGTGGGACTGTTAATTACTGCCTTTTATTATATTTACACTGCTTAATTTTTTTCTCTGCAATGTACTCTTCCCTCTAATTAGGTGTAGTGATTAGAATCTCTTTTATGTGTGGCAGGCGTGAGGCTTTGAATGTTGGAGGCACGAGGTGGCTTAAAGGAAACTGCAGACCCATCAAACCCAACTCCCTCCTTTTCCTCCTGGCCAGCAAAGCAGCCCAATCAGGAGGAGGCAGCTGNGGGGTGGGGGTGCCAGGCTCCTCTAGAAGCTCCCTGAGGACAAAAGGCTCAGCAGGCAGAAACCTGTGGAGTCCCATGGGAACCGTGGCTTCTGGCTGGGGACACTTATGCTGCTGNGATGGAAGCAGACATCTTACAGTAAAGGACATGCAGGGTTGGCCATGGAGGCACTTTTCAGGATGCCAAGGCAACTTCTGCATGTTTATGAGGCAGCTTGGGCCCAGGGCAAGGGTTTGTGTCGAGATTTCACTGTCAGCCAGAAAATTACCCACACCTACACTAGAAGACATCAGCCTAGACCTGAGCTTTGGATATATTGGCACACACATGTGCGAACACACATTCCCACTCTGCATCCTCACTGACATGCTTGTATGCTCTTATACAAGTTAAAATAGGCGCACACTCACACATGTGCACCCCACTTCTACTCATGTATACCTCTCCACTTACACAAATACAGGTATGTGTTCTTTACTCCGGATATGCACAAGTGTGTTGGTCAGTTTACGATACTGTGATTGAATAACCCAACAGAACCAACTTAAAGGATGAAGGGTTTCTTTTCTCATGGTTTCAGAGGGTTCATCCATCATGGAGTAGGGGGAGCATGGTGGAGTGCTCAGCTGACAGCTGTCAGGAAGCAAAGAAGAGCAGAAACAGAAAGCGGNNATGGCAAGATATAGTCCCAAGGCCAGCCCCTCACTAGTGTCCCAGTGATTCCAGGCCCCACTTTCCATGAATCGAAGCCCTCCCAACAGCACCATCATATATTAATCCATCAAAGGATGAGTCAATCCATTGAAAACTACTATCTAATCATTTCTGAAAAGGCCCTTACAGACACACCCAGAGATAAACTACACTAATCTCCTAGGCATGTCTCAGTCCACTCAAGCTGGCAATGAAGATCAACCATCAATACATGTTTGTTAGGCTTTGGTAACAGTGCACGTTGAAGAGAACTCCTGGCTCCCTTTATGTATACACAGTTGCTCACATGCACTGGAGTGTGTTCAGAAGCATTAGGGCCTCTGCCTCTGGTGTCAGTGCATGACAAGAACCCCAGCATCCATGTAACAGAACAGGGGAGCAGGGCCACTGGGAGAGGAGCACCAGAAGAGGTCCCAGGTCTGCTAGTGTCCAACTTAGCCCCCTATCCTTACCAGCAAGCCTGGGGGCTCTCCTGGCATCAAGATGCATGGAAACCTACAGAGCTCATGTCAGTTCTACCATAGTCACCAGAAAGGACAATGCAGGACCCTGTGTGCAGTTCAGGGTACTTGTGTCATGTTTACATGTCATCATATCCCAAAGAGCACTGGGCTTGCTCTTTGATGTCCCTAGAGCACTTTGAGCTTATGAATCCCTTCTGAATGCCCCCACTACTCTTTTTTCTTAGTCTTAAGTTTATATAAATGAAAATAAATACTGGTTAGGCAACATCCATGACTTGTTCTTTGTCAGTGTGTGCCACTAAAATCTGTCCATGTGTGTGCATGTATGTGCATGCATGTATACAGGCAGATGTGGGGGGGCATGCACCAAGGAGAATGCCACAGCTTAGCAGGACTGACAGCTGCAGCTCTGAGGCAGCAGAGGATGGCCTCAGGGGGCATTGTGCCAGGATGGAGTATGACAGCTTTGACTCTGGGCTCTGTCACACGCCAGATTTTCCTAGGGGCCAGCTGGGGCCTTGCGACTGTATCCATCTGGAGGCCTGAGCTGTCCTCACAGACAACAGTGCCTACATGCAATTATAACCCACCACCAGTGCCTACATGCAATTATAACCCACCACCAGTTAGCATTGCATTGAGACAAGAAAGACAAAGGTGCCCCCTTCATGCCTGTGCAGAAGAAATAGGTTAGAGTGACAGGCCCTATGCCCAAGGCTTGTTTGATTTCTGAGAACTACATGATCCAGAATTGGATGCTCAAACTCTTTTTTTATTGGAAGAAGTTGTTCTTGGCTTTGCTAAGAAAACCCAGTTCAAAGTGCAGCTCTAGGCAAAGGTTCCTCTCTCTGTCCNGTCCCTCTGCTCTCCTGCCCTTCTACATTTCCCTTCCCAACACACTTTACAAATCACAGCCCTTTCTCTTTTGATTCCAATAGCATTACAGGTCTGAGGGTAGCCTTCCCATCCCTCTGCTGTTTGAAAGACATGAGACCCCAGACTAGCTTTCCCCCATGCTAACGCCATCTAACTCCATCATTCTTTCATGCACAGGTCCACAGATCACACCCCCAGGGACCTGGGTGAGGGTTCTGAACATTCTCAGAGAGGTAACTCTTAGGCTGGCCCCAGCCAGCATCTCACAGTCTTCTCAGCTATTTTCTTCAGGCTCTATCCTCCTTGTATTTTAAACACAGGAGCACCAGGAGCCTCCTGTCTCCGTGGCCTCAATGCTAGGATTACAGGTGTGTGCCACCATGTCCAGGGATTTTTTTTTTTTTTAATCCAGAGTTGTAGGGCTCAAACTCAGGTCGTCATATTTGCAAGGCAAGCACATTACCTAGTGAGCTGCAATCCCAGGCCCCTCATGGGCTTCTCTTTGTGCCAGCTTTTGCAGAGCTGCAGACAGATATNCATGAGCTTACCAGTGACCTGGATGGTGCTGGGATTCCCTTTCTGGACTACAGNACCTACACCATGCGGGTGCTGTTCCCAGGGATTGAAGACCATCCTGTGTTACGGGACCTTGAGGTAAGAATCAGTACCCACCCCTATGCTGCTATTACAGCAGGAAGCCCAGCATCCTGATTCAGAAGTGAGAAAGCTGAGGCCAGGGAGACCGCACATCTTGCCTGTGGTCTCCCAGCTTGTAAACACCAGCCAATTCCTGGTAGAGATGGGGTCAAAACAAGGGGAGCCTCAGAGCACAGGTTTCAGTAGGGCTTTGGGGTCTTAGGTGTTCATAGAGCCCTTACAGTATTGAATGGGTAGAGAGAACCCTCTTCCAAGAAAAACTATACATGTATGTCTTAGATACTTTTCTACTGAGTGGTAAGACACCATGACCAAGGTAACTAATAGAAGAAAGCATTTATTGGGGCTTACNGTTTCAGATGGTGAGTCCATGACCATCACGGTAATCAGCATGGTAGCAAGCAGGCATGCATGGTGCTAAAGCATTAGCTGGGAGCTTATATCTTGAGGTAACAACCGTAAAACAGGGAGATCTAACTGGAAATGGCACCAGCTTTTGAAACCTCTAAGCTTGCCCACACTGTCATACCTCTTAACTCTTTCTGAACAGTGCCACCAACTGGGGACCAAGCATTTAAATATATGAGCCTATGTGAACCATTCTCATTCAAACCAATCCAGTGTATACACAACCAAAACTTATGCCAGATAAACATGGGCAGTTTATGGACTTAGGTTTAGTAAACCACAGTATAAAGGTTTTTGCTAATTAATTGGTGCTCATAAATGTATAAGGGATTTTACCACTTGATGCTTCCTTGGGAAAGACAGGTGATGCATGAGGAAGGGAGATGGAAGTGGAAATGATAAAAACCCCACTGTTGGGATTGGAGATTTAGCCCAGTGGTAGAGCGCTTTCCTAGCAAGCGCAAGGCCCTGGNTTCAGTCCTTAGCTCTGAGAAAAAAAAATATTGTACTGCTATCAGGGACCCCCATCTTTTGAAAACATTATCCCATTTACTGTCTAGTTCACTATCTCACTTATGTATATATTCATATTACACTCTGTTCCAAAAGGGCTTTAGGACAGCTTATCAAGATAAATACCAGAGAAACATGATGAATGAGGAAAACAGGAAAAATAAGAATCCTGAGGGATATCATTAGAAGTTGTGAGTCATTAAAATTCCTACTCAGTTTTAAGTNCTTTTCATACACTCAGCCATCCACCTTCCCAGGATGAGANGGTGAACCCATTGTACAGGTGAGCAAAATAAGAGGGCAGAGAAGCCCAGTGAGTGGCTAGTCCACACAGCTGCTGGGGACGGAGCCAGAAGGTAGAGTCAAGGCTGCCAGACTTCGCGTTTTCTTCTGGCTGCCAACCTGCATACCAGAACTCTCTCTGCTTGCCTATCAGGAGGAAGCAGATTTTACAGATGAAGCAACAATGGGAAATAAGANGCAACTCAGTGTGTTCACTCCATGAAAACAGACCCTTCGCTCAGTGTTGTAGATACTGATGTTGGAGGAAGTGTCCACTTGGGGTCTCGGTGGTTGCAGCAGGCTGTGCACCATGGCAGCACGTACTGGTCATCCACAGCAATGCTTATAGCACCCGTATTGCTCCACACTTGCTTATTNGATGATACAGACATGTATGCACGTATGCATGTGTGTGTGTACATGCACATACATGCGTGTGTTTATGTGTGTAATTTTATAATGAGAAAATGAATATTTCTGTCTTAGAGATGCTCTCCTTGCCACTCTGACTTATAAACACTACTAAGCACTTTCAAAGACTATAGGCAATGGCCCCACATTCTCTCTGGCCATGAACCTGTAGTCTCTATCAATATGTGTGTGACTGTGTGTGTGTGTGTGTGTGTGTGTGTGTGTTTATACATGTGTCATGTATTTATGTACAAAGATACTAGGTATCTCAGGACACTCATTCCACCCATGACCTTGTTCGGATTCTTCATTTTTGCCCCTCCTCCTTTCTACTCTTTCCCTCGTCTTCCATCTTTCCTCAGCTTCACTTTAATTTGCACCTGGACACCAGACTTCTCAGGATGTGAAAGAGCTNGTGAGTTTCTAGTTCAGAGAAGTCAGGGTGGTCAGCGGATAGGTCACTGTCTGTGTGCCCGAGGGTGTTGCCGGTGTATAGACTATCATGTGCTTCACTGTCATGATCTGATTTCCTACCAGGTGTGGACCCTGGTATAGAGTATCAGTGCAGGAAACATCTGAGAGAAAGAATGTCTGTCTGTCTGTACTAGAGAGGACATAGCAGTCCTAACAAGGAGAGTGATATCNTGTCTGTGGGCATCAGAGGGAATAGCCTAAGAATTCAACCAGGATGGGTATAGAGAGTTATTTTCCTCATTTTACTAGTTCAAAATCCCAAGTCTATATGAGGATGCAACTTTTAAGTAGGGTTTTCTNAGCCCATGTCAAAATTGGGCCCAGAAATCAACTATACCATGCCTACATTAGCCTGGGGCTGTGGACCTTATGTGGTCTTATTGCACTATTACTTCTTGGTTTCCAACTTATTCTTGCTATGGAAAATTCCTCCTTGGTGTTCTGGGTGTGGAGACACCCCATTTATGAAAGCAGTGTTTCCCTAACCTTTCATCTTCATGGGACAGATGACCACAACAGATAGTGTGAAGGGAGCATGTCCTCTTGCTTTGGTAGGTCACTAGGCCACATGGGCCAAGTGGGGGCATTTGAGGAAGAAACTTTCCTGGCCCTAGTCACATACCAGTGCTTTAAAAACACAAAGAACTGCCAGCCACACACTCCCAAGTTTGACCCATCACTGGCTCCCAAATTGTAACCTATTGGGTTACAATTAAAATTTACTATCCAGTTTTATAGGCACAGAATTCAACTAAAGTGGAGAACCATCTGGGTAATAAAGAAGATTTGGTTTCAGAGTGACTTTGGCCAGGGCTGGGGAGGGGGTGGCAGAGTATGAAAATGGTGGTCTGGATACCCTTTTC
>LZPO01117168.1:105441-120374 GCA_001675575.1 Neotoma lepida
CCCATTGACTAATGGAGCAGAGGCCCCTGCTGTAGAGAGCCAATGGGGAATGAAATGGGTCCAGGATGGAAGGCTGTGGTGCCAATCTCTCTCAATCCATTCCAGAGTACTCTAATGGCTTGAGTGGGATAACCAGGNAGTACTCACAATTGTGTTTTGTTTTATCTATGAGCCCAGGGTAGGGCCACCCCTCAGATCCTCAACATCAGTATCTGTAGAGTGAGTGAGCATCCCAGAAAAGCTGGTAGACAGCATGGGTGCTAGAAGGCAAAGGGACCACTGAGCATGTGTCCTGTGTCCTTGAGAATAGGGCAGCTTCATAAGGAGCCAAGCAGTATCCTACTCCACATGAAGAAGTAGGGTTCAGTTGCTACTGAGGGATGGCTCTCTGCTACGTTAAAAGCCAGTGGGTGGCTGTGTGAGCTTCAGCCCTGATGGAGTTCAGGAAGGATGGGACCAGCATTTTACATCAAACTCCAAGCAGAGGAAGGAAGTGTGTACCTCCTGTGCCTGCTGGCTGTTCTGGAGAGATTGTGTTGGGGCTAGTGGCTGCTGCATATGACCANTCTCTTCCTAGACACCTCCCACCCTGAATGTGGGAGAGGAAGAAACTGCTGGCTAGTTTTGGAGAATTGCTTCCCTCAGAGATCAGAGGACGCAAACCCATCAAGCATGTCTTCAGTGAAGAAGTGTAGTGTGTCTCTGTAGTATGTCTCACAGCCACAGTCAGGAGCCATCTTGAATGGAGGCTCCAGCATCCAAAGGAATCATTTCCTTCTATCCTTTACGAGATAAGGAAGTCTAATGGGGGAATTATTAAGGCAACTCCACGTAGTTAACTGAAGGTTTATTTAGGGATTTAGGGCAACTTACAGTAAGTAAAGGGGTTGGTCACAGGGTCCAGAAGAGGTGAGGTNCGGTCCAGCGGTGTTCTCGGGAGAACTCTGCTTAGTCCACTCTCCAACATCTGTGATCCAGGAACCAAGCTCCGGCACCGACTGATCTTCTTCTTAACAGCCCCTCTCTCGGCTCCGCCCCGGGGGGAGGTCCGAGGTAGGCGTGGCAGTTACCGGAAGCCTCAGTAAGGGTTATGCTTCCAGGTCTTAGCTGGAACTGCTGCCCACTACAGAAGTNTGAGAGATGCTTAATCCCAGGGCCTGCCAGAGGATGGCATCTTTTCAACCAACAGGCTGCAGAGGACTTGCAAAGGCCACCTTCCTCCAAGCAAGTGGGTCTCCAGTACTGCAGTACTCAATACACACTGTNGTAACTCATGCCCAGGTGCCAGAGCAGACTCTCCTTCCCACTTTGGTGCTCTTGAGGTTACCCTAAGAGGAATCACACTACCCTGTAGCAGGACGATTATAACAGGGATCCATAAGCTAGTGTAAACTCAGGATTCAGTCTTACCAGTGTNAATCCAAGATACTTCTCACAAGAGAGGGTGTCCTGCTGTGTTTTCCCAAGGGCCACCTAGCCACCTGGCACACAGACTGGGTGAGTCCCTGTAAGCCCTGNGCAGAGCCAAGATAGCAGCAGAACACCCATGGCTACCCTGGAGTACCTGGACAGGGACCTGTTTGTCTCTCAACTCTTCAGTAACCCGTCCATCTTCAGAGCACACCTGTTGCAAGCTACCTGCCAGAAGTGGTGGCTAGGAGACAAGGAGAAGCTCAACACTGAGGAGCATAGTAGCAGGGGCAGACAGGGCATTATTTTCTCTGAAATAAAGAATGCTTCTTGACACCTCCTTCTACTCACCAGAGGGAATAAAAGATGTTAACTTTCAACTTCCTAGCACAAGTGGGGAATCGGTGGCTCAGAGAGGCACAGGGCTTAAGCCCATGTCTCCCAATGGGGAGGTTGAGAGAAGACCCATTTTCTTCCCTTGTCTCCACCACAGGCCTTTCTTCTCCATCTGCTACTGCCTGTGACCTCCAGCCATGCCTCTGGTTTAAGCCAATGCTCTGTCAATAGTCCCCTGATTTCCGACAACCCACCTCTGTCTTGCCACTGAGGTCATTCTCGAAGGATACATATATATATGTATATATACATATATATATGTATATATATATGTATATATATGTGTATATATATGTATATATATGTATATATGTATATATATAAAATACATATATATATATATGTATTTTTTCAAATAAGAAGTCCCTGTATGCAATAAAAGATACACCCTCTCTGGGTGAAATATAAAGAGTTCATGGCAGCTTCTCTGCCCCGTTTGCATTTTCTGCTGGGAGATGGGAAGGACAGATAAAGATAATGGGATTTCTTCTTTTTTTAATGTCACCTCCCCACACCCCAGAAGTACAGCAAATTGGATTGTGAGGGAGTCTGTCCTCTGTCCCTGGTGCCTGGAGCAGGGCATGGGCCTGTGGGCAGAGCTGTGGTGAGAGAGGTCTCCGCCTGCAATTTTCTCTTGATACATGCATATGAATGCCAGGGTCACNTTCCTTCCTCCCCATGGCCACCACCTGCCTGTTTAATTCTGTTTTGACCCAGCACACGGTCTGGAACCAGACTGTGTCAGAGAATAGCCGCTAGAGCTTGAGCTGGTGATGCAGCCTTGTGATCCCAGCCATGGAGGAGGCTGATGCAGGACCCAAGTTCAAGGCAGCTGNGCCCTGGCTACAGATTGAGTTCAAGGCTAGCCTGGGCAACTTGTTAGACCTTGAAAATGAGAGCTGTGGATGTAGCTCAGTCAGTGGTATAGTGCTTGTCTAATACACATAAGACCCCGAGCTCAAAAGTCCACTAGCTCNNTGTTCTCCTTTGCCTCTCATGTCACTAGCCGGGCAGGGCACTTCACAGTTTACAAGACCTATGTTGCATTTCTGGTTTTGAAATTACTCATCTTAAGCCCTCAATTTCATAGTTNAGTCATTTTCTACTTGAGAACTTGCTATCATGATATCTTCTTTTTAACAAAATAGGTTTAGATGGTCGCATCTTCTACACTGGGATCAGTTTTCTTACTCTTTCTTGTATTTTTTCAAAGGTCTAGAGATTGAACCTAGGGCCTTGTGTAGGCTAGACAAACACTCTACCACTGGGCTATATTCCCAGACCTCTTTTTACTTTTTATTTTGAGACCGAGTCTCCACTAAGTTGCCCAGGCTGGCCTGCAACTTGCTCTGTTGCCCAGGTACTTTTAAACTTCTAATCCTCCTGCCTCAACCTCATGAGTAGCTAGGATTACAGTCCTACAGTACCTCGCCAAATTTCTAAGCCCTTAAGCGCTCACTCCATACCCACTACCCTCTCACAGCTTTTCCAGTTGCTTGTGGTCCCTGTCCCAGCTCCTTNAGGAGGTGAGTATGGAGAGTCAGGGCCCTTTGCTGAGGATGTCATGGCCTCACCTTCTCACAGGTGTGCACAAGAGAATCTTGCTGCTTTTCCAGTCTCCCATGGTTCTGTGTGATGGGACAGAGTAGACTTCTGGGGAGAGCCTGTCACAGGGCCCAAGGGGTAGAAGGAGAGATACCTGTTGGAAAGTGGGGCCTCTAGGCACTGGCTTTCCTGATGCAGCCTCCTTCTCATTTTGCCTGTCAGTATCAGCCCTTTGGAAGCCTCCTGGGACAAGACCACATGAGAGTGACCACAGACAGGAGAGCTGGGCTCTGGGCTGTCACAAAGTATAAAGGATCTCCTGCCTAGAATAAATGATGAAAAGAGCTATGCTGCTATGTCTCCCCACCCCTCTCTCTCTGCCTCTCTACCTCTGTCTGTCTGTCTCTTCCCCCCTCCCCGTGTGTGTGTGTGTGTGTGTGTGTGTGTGTGTGTGTGTGTGTGTGTGTGTGTGTGTGTGTGTGTGTACACCCTTGCATGTGTGAGCCTACCTGTAGACAATGCTGCAAAGGCCAGGGCTGAAACTGCTGAGGTACTGGGCACTGGGGTGGTTTACCCCTCAGTATAGCATCTGCCTCTCTTGGAGGCAGTGTCCCCTTCCAGGTCAACGGCAGGTGATGCCTNCTCCATCTGAGCCCAGATCTCCACTGGCAACCACACACCCCNTCACAGATGTGTGTACACACCATTCCCATCTTCCATCAGCAGCTCCAAGTGCTTCTGGCGCATGTCCTGAACACTTCTGTGATCTGTGCCCTGTCTTTACTCACCCTTCATGTTTCTGTCTTGAAGAAAAGTAGCCTTTTNGGGGGAGGTCTCTCTGCTCACATTGCTCCAAGANTGGCCTGACTCCTTACCTTTTCCCCAACCCACAGCTTTCAGCTCAACCTCACACACATGGCCTGGCCTGCTGGATCTTGTGGGCATCTTCTGATGGCCAAAGTTCCTCAAGCCCTTCACTCCAACCTACTCATTCATACTTATGGATTTGTGAAGGTCACACAAGGGCCACATTGGACCAGAATATCCAGCCCTTGCTAGCTAGGCAGAGGTATACTATCCTTCACAGTCCAGGTGGGGCAGCCCTTTCCTACCTGGCTCTCCTCACACTCTGTTCCTTCCTTTCTCCATCCAGCCCCCTTGGGGAGCTCAGTAAAGACAAGGGTCTTGTTCACCTCTGTCATCTGTCCTGCCCTGCACTTCCCAGATCCCCATACCANCAACAGATGTAGCATGGTGAGAGTAGAGCTCTGAGACTTCCCATGTTTGGCATTTCAACGTGGGAGTCACGTCAGACACCTCTTCCAGATGGTATGGTCAGTGTCCTCATCTGCAGAAGCATTGTCAAGAGTTACCCAGACCCAAGGCTCATGTCATTCACTAAGCTTGGCATCTCATTCAGTGCCTGGCAGAGTTCCCCTACCCTTTCTGGCTTTTAGGGCAGCCCCATCTGTCTCAGCATCCACCCAGAATACTGCCGTTGGCTGACTTGTTACACTGTCCCTTGGCTATGATGACATGGTCACCTCATATAGAACAAAACAGGAACACAAAGAGAAGGTTTTTATATTTTTAAATCTTCATGACATTTTAATTATTTTATTTTGTGTACATGTAGTGGGGTTGGGAAGCACATGGGTTCTACATGACACATATGGACATTAGAGGATAATATAAAGGACTCAGTTCTCTCCTTCCACAGTGTTTGTCCATCCTGTGTGTGTCCAACCTGGGGATTGAACTCAGGTTTTTAGGCTTGGCTGCAAGCACCTTACCTGCTGAGCCACCTCACCAGCCCAAGAGTATTTTTAAGATTGGTTTTCATAGGTTATGGTAGACATTCATCTGGTGCAAAGAGCATAGAACTAGGGATTTGGAGACCTGAGCTCTTTTCCTTCTCTGATTTTTTTAAACACCTGATGTTGAACATGCAACAATATGGAGCACAAAATAAGGACTGGCCCTTCCCAGGGGCCTTCTGAGCTGATACAGACAGTGTTACATGAGCATGGGACCCTGGGCACTGCCCCTCATATCTTAAGATGGAAGGCCTACTCTACCTTCCAAGTCCATCTTAGGTTTGTCACTCCTTAGTAGAGTAAGGATTTATAGACCCAGGATGCAGATCAGGAGTGCTGGCTGCTCATAGGACAGGGAGAACAACTGGCTTTGGCTTGATTTGGCCTCTCCTAGGTGCCTGCCTTCCTCCCTAGAGCTCAATGGCTCACACTATCAGAGCAAGCTCATTTGAAGTAGGACAAAAACATCCAGAAGGCTGAGCCCAAGTCCACAGTTAGATTTTCCTGAGGCATACCACAGACATAGGAAATATTCAATATTTATTTGGTGAAGAGGTGACTAAGGGAATGAACAAATGAATGACTGAGGGGGCAGTGAGAGTCCAGATGACTGACTCACAGTGGAGCTCTGTGTCTTCAGAATCTGGGTTTTCAACATGGTGGGCGTAGGAGATATGGAACAGTAAATGGGTGGGAAGCGAGAAGCCAGAGCCAGCCTCTGGGAGGTTTTAGGACAGCATGGAAGGTTGGTCAGGATAGACATGCAGTGGAAATGGAGCTCTCCAGTGGGATAAATGTGGAGACCCTGGTCAAGTCTGCCTGGGAATTCAGGGGTGCCTTCCAGTTGTACTCCCACACTCCCCTCCACCCAGAGATCAGCTCTGTGGCCGATTGGAGGCCATTGCTTCTTTGTCACAGGCCCCAGGAATGGAATTTCCAACAGCAGCTACCCAGCCCCCAGGTTTTCTTTGAGCAACAGTAGATTGGGATAGCATAGGACTTCATTCTTTTTTAAAAAATCTTTCTGATCGTTCAGGTAAAAAGCACATAGCAATTTTTCTGTGTAAGAAGTAACAAAAATAACAGGCTTAAGGGCTCTGAAAGCAAGGCTAAGTGCCCCTAATTCCATCTTAGAGTCCTTTTATTGGTATTTAAGGAGACATCCCTAACTGTTTGAGACAAAAGACAATAGTTGTCACCTCCCAGGTACACACAGATACAC
The DNA here is from genome assembly GCA_001675575.1 of Neotoma lepida. NCBI lineage: Eukaryota > Metazoa > Chordata > Mammalia > Rodentia > Cricetidae > Neotoma > Neotoma lepida. The sequence goes on from LZPO01117168.1 coordinate 111,832, forward strand.
CTGCCTAAGTGTGGGGCTGGGTTGGGGGCTGTAAGTCTGGGCAGCCCAGAGGCTCTTCCTGTGGCCTGTGGCCAAGCATTGGCATCAGTGGTAAGTGTGTGTCTTGCCTGCCCACTGCCCAGCATCCTTGCCAGTGTCTTGGCTGTGGGGAAAACATGTGGCCATCCCATCCATTATGGCAGGACATTGTGGAAAAAGAAGCTCCAGGCCCAAAGAAATCAGCTAGTGAAGTGTCAGATCCCCAAAGCTCCAAGTGGGAGATTTAGTCAAGACAGCCACATGCCAGCTTCAGCCTAGCCACAGATGAAAGTACAAGCCCATCCCTTTCTCTTCCTCCTCCCAACACACAGCTGGCTTTAGGTAGCATTGCCTAAGCTGTGTCCACGCCCTCTGCACTGAGAATGCCCAGAGCACAGCAACTCCCTTTGTGGACACTGAGTGACCCCAAAGGGGGAGTTTGTGAAGATCCTTGATGTGCTTATTCCAGCCTCCATGTTGGATACCATATGTAGTTGGATTTTCTTGTTGGGACTACCAGCCTGCAAATAATGACATGGAGAATGTTATTAATTATAAAAGCTCAGCCTTAGCTTAGACTCATTCCTAACTAGTTTTTATAACTTAAATTAACCCATATTTTTTAATCTATGTTCTTCCACAAGGCTTGTTACCTTATCTTTATACTGCCCATCCTGCTTCCTCTGCATCTGGCTTGCAATGCTGCCTTTCTTCTTCTCAGAGTTCTCTCTCTGCCCAAAAGCCCCACCTATACCTCCTGCCTACCTATTGGCCGCTCAGCTTTTTATTACACCAAGCCCAGCAATACATCTTCACAGTGTACAAATATCCCACATTTCCCCCTTTTTGTCTAAATAAAAAGGAAAGGTTTTAGCTGTACCATAGTAAAGTTATATGCAATAAGAACAATTATCAGGTCAGAATTATGTTTACAATATCCAGTCCATTTGTATTTGGCAACTTCAGAGAAAGTACAGTATTATCTATCCTATCTTAGTGGGTCCAAAGTTTTATACCTAATCGATTTTCTATCATAACTTGTATTACCATCCTAAAAATATCTTTTTAGACCTTAAAACATCTTCATAGATAAACAATTTAAGCTTTTATGTTTATCAACCTTATTAACTTTACATCTTTTATGTAAGTTTTTTCTGAATTTCATAACAAGGAATATTGTATAACTATCTAGTCTTCAATCTCCATCAGAGACCCAAGAAGGATAAAATATTACTTGAGTAATCAGCAAGTACAGAGCAAATACTTCTAAAACTATAGAAATGACAGAAACTGCTGGCTGCCTTGTCAATCACTCAAGGTTCTTCTGCAACATTGGGGCATACATCTTCAGCCTATAGACCTAGAATATCTGACAGACATTTCTATGAAGCAGGAATTNTGAAGGACTGGCCTACTTTGTCTTGGCCAAGTTTGGCAGTTGCTTTCCTGCTTGTCCAATTTGGANAGCATACTGTCAGCTGTTGAGGTAGGGGCAGTTTCTTCCCCAGTTGCTAATTTTGCCACGATGAAAGCAAACTCCATATGGAGGTTCTTTGATGCCCATCATCCTTTTTGATGTAGATTGGTACTGCCAGGAGCAGATGTGTCTCACTGTCATGAAAAGCCTTATATTATTAAAACACCTTAAATGCCATATTCTGTAGGTCTCTGAAGTGTTTGAAGACCATCTGTCTATCTAAAATATATCACTGGTTGACCTTGAAAACATACCTAACATGGCCATAAATCTGATTGTTAGATGACTAACTACTAACCTGTATTTATTAATTATCCTAAATAGTTTGTTATCAGGGGCCTTATGGAGAGCCTGCTTCAAGGCCAACTCCAGGGTAATGCAAGAAAATCCATGAAGGTGGTGAGGGCTAGACTTTTTCTATCTGAAGGTATTTAGGAATAAGTTGCTATCTATCTGACTGGTAAAATAAGAAAAGACACATGCTTTCTGATGTTAACTTTCTCTTTTATTTCATTTTAAGCATGGTCTCCACACAGCTACATTCTATACATACAGCTACATGTCTTTACCTAATACATCTTTTCACTTGGCTACACATCTTTCTTTTATATACATTTCTCTTCTATATCTCTTCAACACAACTTCATTTTCCTTGCCTCCACACAGTTACAAATCTCCACACAGTTACAGCTAAACATCTCATTTACATAGCTCTCTTACCATACAGCACTTTATACAGTTCCTAGGCACAGCTCCTCTATGTAGCAGCTGCTCTTTCACACAGCTCTCTCTCTCTCATACTACTCACACACACATANTTCTACATTATTTACTCACTCTTTACTCACTCACTCATTCACTCCCTCCCTCCCTCACACTTCTCTCATGCTTCTTCTTCATCATCTCTCACCCAGCACACACACACACACACACACGCACACACACACACACACACACACACACTTCACTCACCTCTGTAGCAGCTCTCACATAGCTCTACACAGCCTTCTCTCTCAACATTGCCACTGCTGCTCCCTCACAGCCAAACTCTGGACAATTATAAGGTACATTTTCAGGGCCCCACCCATTCTCAAAACACAAGATAAGTCACGTAGTTTCTCTTAGGCTAGTAATGTCACATTGACACATACATGTCGCTCTAAGTTGGGGAGTGGTCCCAGACATTATGAACAATTGGCTGAACCTTAAGCAGTCAGGGTGCATGCAGAAAGAGAGCTATTGCAAGGACCATGTCTTGATGTAAACAGCCTGGCCTTGATTTAAGCAATAAACAACACCCGGGAATTAGTCTTTGTGTATATTCTGTAGGGGCAGCTTAGTCTGTTTTGGACTAACTCTAAGGTCTTTGCAAAATGTGTAAAAGGCTGTCTTTGAGACTGAGAATACTGTTACTTTCCTGTGTCAGTAAAGAAGAATATTCTGGTAATATTTCTGTTCATCAGAATTATACAGCTTAAACAGAAATCATAACCTGATCATCCACAACTATAAGTGTGCCCAAAGATGGAAAACATACTACCAATGGGCTGTGGGTTTCCTTATTAGGGAGGCATTACAATGGCACCCAAGAAAATTACAGACAGAAAAAAACTGTTTTCTACAGCCAGTGATCCCACAGTTTTGCCAGGTGGGGCTCCTCATCAGGGAGTTATACACCTGGTGGGTTGACTTATCAAACACTAGTTGTCACCTGCTGTATACTCCACAGCCCTCAGCAGTTTCTAATAATAATTTTCAAGGACTAGAAATTTACATTACATTGTTAAATGAACTTAAGAATTGAAACATATATACACATATAACAAAAATAACCTTAAAATTGTATCAATGTAAAAAATCCATACCAATATAAAATATTTAAGATTAGTGTAGTGGAATATTAGTTTTAAATGTGTTACATTTGTTTATGCTGTGAAATATCTGTTTAATGATGCAAAGATGTGTTGTATTCTTTTATGCTTTTATGTTGTGTTTGTTTAATTCTGTAAAGCTGTGTTACTTTGCCTGTCTAAAACACCTGATTGGTCTAATAAAGAGCTGAATGGCCAATAGCTAGGCAGGAGAGAAAGGACAGGTGGGGCTGGCATGCAGAGACAATAAATAGGAGAAAAAGAAAAGGTGCAGGAAAAAAGGAAAAGGAGAGGAGGCTGGCAGGGGCCAGCCACCCAGCCACACAACCAGCCATGAAGTAAGAAGGAAAGGTATATAGAATAGAGAAAAGTAAAAGCCCAGAGGCAAAAAGGTAGATGGGATAATTTAAGAAAAATTGGCTAGAAATAAGCCAAACTAAGCCCAGGCATTCATAAGTAAGAATAAGTCTCTGTGTATTTATTTGGGAGCTGGGTGGCAGGCCTCTAAAGAGTTAAAACAAAAACAAAAACNACAGACTAGTTGTTGCTTTTTAGTTTAAAAATAGATTCAATAATCTACATGCCCCCCCTTCCTTTCTCTTCCTCCTCCCAGCACATGGCTGGCCTTAGGTGGCAGTGGCTGAGCTGTGTCCCCACCCATCCTCTGCACTGAGAATACCCAGAGCACAGGGACTCCTTTTGTGGACATTGAGTGACCCCCAAAGGGGAAGTCTGGAAAGATCCTTGGGTGTGAACTCAGCTGGCCAGTNCAATGAAAAGTGGCCTGGCATGATGGCCTCTGTGTCTGGCTTCCTGAACTGACCTGTTTTTCATTTTCCTAGTTATAATATTGGTGGAATGTGGGACAATAATCAAAGACCAGGTCACATTTCTCAGTTCCCATCACCCTTTCTCCCAGGTTGCTAGTGCTGCTCAAGGTTCATCTCCAACTGCCGCTCACTGTCCATCTGCTATNGATGGACACATACAAGTGTGAGGTCCTCTTTTACTGATTATAAAACAGGCAACCATTACCAAGTCACAAGTGCCCTTTCTTCATTTGCTTGTTTGTTTGCTTATTCATTCATTGAATGAATATTTGTCAAGTGTTTCCTGCGTCCTATGCACCATGCGAGCCCTGCTGGTAGGCATCTAGCATCATCAATTTCTTACTCCAAGGACAGTCTATGCCCCTGGGGAGACACAGCCTTTTTCTGCCCTACTTTTTTGAATGGGGACATGGAAACAGACTGACTCCCATTTGCTTACATAATTACTGGACAAGATTCACGACCATGGCTGCTAAGTATGTCTGGACAGGCTGTGCATTGCACAACTTCAGAGGGAGTTTTGTAATGGAAATTCTACACTAGGGCCCAGAATCGGTAGCTTGTTGTCATTGCTCAGATGCCACTGAGACTGCTGTAGCTCTACTGGAAAGGGTACTAGTATGCTTGAGGGCTGGGAGCTGGACCTTAGGGAGCACCTTCTCCAGCCCAGCTGATAGGCAAAAGTGCAGAATGCTGACCACCCTCTGTGGTGTGCCTTGAAGTTTCCCTTGTGTGTCCCCATGCCATTCATACAGCTTCTGACTCCACCAGGCATCATTCACCATGCAAGCAGAAGATGTCCACTGCCATGTTCCTCAGCCCAGCTGGTCTTTACTGGGGTCCACTGCCCTGAGAATTAGCAGCCTGACCAGACTAGAGAGTCCTCTTCCCCTGGCATGAGAGCTTGCAGCACCATGCAGAAAGAAACAGGGCAGCCCAATGACAGATGGGAACATGGGCCATCAAGTGTTTCAAAGAGCACGTCCCTCCTGCACATCCCCTTCCAGNCCCAGGCCCCAGTCACCAAGAGTAATTCCATCAAGGTCATCTACAGGCCTCAGAGGCAGGCATCTCCAGCTACTTCTCTACTCCAGTGAGCAGGCAGGNTGTACTTGGACCATCTGTTTGAGTCTTAGCATGGTGCTAAGCTAGGCATGAGGGATTTCCTGATAAAGCAAGGCTGGGCTGGGATATCAGGAGCCCTCTGCTCCTCCCCCAGGGCAAGATGCTTCCCTTCTGGGCCTAGATTCCATGCTTGTTGGAGTCANCAGCTCTAACCATAGCNCGCACAATGTAGGAAGAAATAGAACTTTCTGTGCCTCAAATGGGGCCAGAAGGGGAGGCACAGCCTGACCTTGGCAGGAGGGAAACACATGAGTCTCTGGAGCCCATAGGAAAAAACTCTGNCAGGCCAGGCAGGCAGTGTGATGCAAGGGACGCCTGCATCTATCTACAGGCACTCTGAGTAAGCCCAGTATGCTCTGCACAGCTCGGGAGTGCCAGCAGCTGTGAGTCAGGAAGCATTGTCTAGGCTGCCTGGAAGCCAGACCAGCAGCTTCTTGGCTGGGACACATGTTCTGTTTGACTTTAAGAGACTGTAATTCCTTTCGGGTATGTGCACACACATGTGTGAGCACGCGTAGAAGAGCTGCCATGAACATATACGTCTACATGTGTTTTTCGAGATCGTAATGTGTCCTTCTCCTTCCACGTGTCATCTGTGCTAAATAGGACAGAGGTTTTCAGTTGATGAGAAGCAAGATCTTAGTAGTTCCTTCCCTTCGTGTGGTCCATCAGCAAGGCNCTGGGGTGTAGATACTGGAATGGGGGACAGGGAGGTAAGGATTTAGTATGTATGTATGTATTTTAAAATATCTTAAAATAACTAAGTGCCGTCTAGATTCCAAGATGAATGTTATCCACATCAGTTTTGTAGAGATGGGAGTTTGGGGTTATAAAAATGGTCCGCACACTTTTTTACCCAGTCCAAGGGTGCCCCACCTCTTCCTGCAAGGCATACTACTGGGAAAAGATGAAGGGCTATAGTGAGTGACCACTTGCAACATAGATTCCATCAGCGCAGGGACTTTCCAGTACAGCCAGTGAGCGGAGCTGCCAGTGATGGTGCCACCTGCATTTGCCGATGCTTTGCTGAGCACTTTGTGTCCTGTTGAGTTCCTGGTTCATTCATCCCATGGACACTGCATAGCGCTTCTTGATGTTGTGAACGCTCACAGCAAACAGGTGCAGGGGAGGACAGGTGGTGTTATGNGCCCTCCTCTTTCTTTTGACTTAATTCATTGAATTAGGACCAGAACTAGTGCTCAGGCCCTCTCTGCCTTGAGAACATCTAAATTCATCCTCTTGAGGGACTTGTAGCTTGCACTAGGCTGTCTGAATGTGTTCTGGAGATGGGAGTATGTGATACNTCTATGGAGCACACAGGATGCTCCCAGGAAGGACCAGAGGGCCTTTCTAAATTGCCATNATTCTCCCTGCAGAGTGGCGACAAGGCAGTGGGGCCAGGATGATCCTGCAGGATGAGGATATCACCACCAAGATTGAAAATGACTGGAAGAGACTCAACACAGTAGCCCACTACCAGGTGAGCGGACCACAGAAGTCAGGAGCTGGCCAAGCANGTGGTAAATGACAGCCACTCAAGGTTGGATGCCAAGTCCCCAATGCATTCTTCACCAGCAATCCAGGATCTTTGGTGACCCAAGGGAAGCTAATGTCACCCAGTCAGGGACACCTAGGCCCTTTGGAGATAGAATGGTGACATACATGCTTCTTGGAGGGTGTGGGCAGATTCCCCAAGGACCCTTGCTTAGAAAGCCTCCTGAGCATTTAAGTCTGGATAACCTCCAGGAGCCTAGGGAGGGAAAAGTGAGGGAGGGGCTTCTGCCAGAACTTGCTCCATACAGAAGCCATAATGCAGCTAGTACTAATGTCTTAGTCTTATCAAAAGGGAAAGGAGCAGTCTCCAAAACCAGCAAGGTGCTAATTGTCCCTCATTCCCCCAAATAATCCTAATTTGTCCTTATTTCCTGGAATGGGTGGAAAGCATTTCCATGCCCAGGCCCTTAGAAGCCTTTACCCTATAGGTGCCGGATGGTTCTGTGGTGGCTTTAGTGTCCAAGCAAGTGACAGCCTATAATGCAGTGAACAACTCCACAGTCTCCAGGACTTCAGCAAGTAAATATGGTAAGATCTCATCAGGTGTGAGGGGTGGGAGGTAGGAGTATCCCGAGCAGGTGCTTTCAACAGACCTCATTGGCTTGGGTAGAGGATCTGGTCAGCTGACCATTGGGGAGGAAAGCCAGGATGGGACAGAGGTAACTGGTTCCAACCGCTAGCTCTGAGGTATAGACATGTACATTATCTGCAGGAAAAAAGAGACTTAAGGNTGAATTGGTAAAGGGTTTGTCATGTAAGCATGAGGATCTAAGATAATCCCCAGGACCCACGTAAAAATGCCGGGCATGGTGGTATGTGCTTGTAATATCAGCTCTGGGGAAGTGGATATAGGGGACCTCGAGCTTACTGGCTAGCCATCTTAGCCTAATGGTGAGCTCTTGGCCAGTGAGAGTACCCATCTCAAAAATTAAGAGAGATGGCACCTATGAAATGACACCCAAGGTTGACCTCCGACCTCCAAATATGTACATACATATAAGCATGCTCACCATGGATACACACACACACACACACACACACACAGAGAGAGAGAGAGAGAGAGAGAGAGAGAGAACCTAACCTTCATGATGTCATACAGTCTATAAATCTTACCTTCCCCCATCATCTCACATCAAGTTCACAATAATCTAGTGAATTAAATAATTATTATTTCCCTCTATTATTTACNTTGGTAAGTTATAACCCTGCAGCACAGAGGTTAAATGATTGGTAAAGGTCACACCATTATTAAGCAGAGGTGTGAAAGGGAAGGAGGGAAAAGGGCTCTGGATATAAGGTGGAAGTTCCAGAGATGGCCCATTCTGTCACTTATGTGCTGGGGGACATCTGACCACCCTGAGCAGTGGCATTCTTGTGGTAAAGCAGGGATTAGAAAAAAAATCACAGGGTATTGTGGATGATACCCTTATGTGAACATATAGGTTACACATGGACATAGTAGGACATCATCTTCTACCTGTTCAGTTCCCATTTTACCACAATTCAAAATATAGGAAGGAGGTTCAGCAAGTAAGTTAGAAGAAGTGGCCCAGGCCAGAGGGGGACAAAGGCAAACAGATGCTCTGGTGAGCCCTCACCTGAACAAGATTCATTGAGGGAGACAGGCTACCTGCTCTTACATGTGCATTTAATTGGCCACACATGCTA
>LZPO01117168.1:125397-140144 GCA_001675575.1 Neotoma lepida
GGTGGTTATGGTGATGTGCACTTGTAAGTTAGCACCGAACAGACCAAGGCAAAGGTACTGACTGGAAGACAGGAGGTGAAGGATGGGACATTATGGGTTAGATAAGGGGCTAGTGCTATGTGGCAGCCTGGTGGTGAAANATCATTTGGTCACATCCACCCTCAGTGCCAGTTCCTTTACCAGGCAGGAAGTAACCTATGGCACTAGACAGGAAGCAAGGGTGTGACTTCTGCCAAATCATCCAGAAAGCAGTCAAATGCAAAATCTAGATTCCTTAAAGTTCACCAAAGGGATGGTCCCAGCATCAGGAAGATAGGAAGAAAGACCCAAATTGTGCTTTGAAGCATACACATAGCCGACTCCTATGTCAAAAGGAATCCCACGTCACAGCTGGATATCACTTCCTCTCAAGTTCCTCCAGTGGTACATCTCTACNTGAGACCCCAGCCTTGCTGACTTCCTGTATGCTGAATAGACCACGTCCCTTCCTGTTCCCTTTGTCTTCCATGGCAGCCACAGATGGTTCCTAAGCTCTGTGAAATCTAGCCATTGTTCCTTCTCAGAACTTTCCATCAGGCTATACCCCACTACCCCATCACCCCTGACCAGCTGCTTCTTCCCTCCACACAGCCTGCCCCTGAGGTTTTGGGTGAACATGATCAAGAACCCTCAGTTTGTGTTTGACATCCATAAGAACAGCATCACGGATGCCTGTCTTTCTGTGGTGGCCCAGACCTTCATGGACTCCTGCTCCACATCGGAGCACCGGCTGGGCAAGGACTCGCCCTCCAACAAGCTGCTCTATGCCAAGGATATTCCCAGCTACAAGAACTGGGTGGAGAGGTGAGTATGGTCCAGGAAAACCTGAGGGTGCCTGACTGGAGCAGGCCACAACCCTGGACCAGAGAGTCCTCCTTATAAGCAGGGCAAAGCTTCGAGACTAGTCACTGTCACAGCTGATCCTGCAGCTGAAACACCCACAACCCATGGCCTCCACACTGAAGCAAGCACTGGGAACCATGGCAGAGCTTACTATGTGACCCACACCCCTATATAGAACAGCACGGATCTTAGTGACTGCAGTGTCTTTTTGGCCCAGAACGAATGTGATCCCTGATCTTCTCCCCCCAACTAACACACACACATACATACACACACACACACACACACACACACACACACATCCACATTCACTCATGCATACCTCCACATATACCATACACATATATATCACACATACACACACATGCTTAGCATATACAGCCTGCATATGCATAGACCATATATACATGCATTTACAATATTGCATGAATGCACAGGTATCATGAACATGTGTATATACTGTATATCCATTAAACAACAAGGGTATACATATATATCTCCATGCCATCCATGTCCATTTACATATATACCATACACATAGTACACGTGTATGCATTCATAGCATACAGCTTCCCATCCATCCCCCGACCATTCTTTCTCCAGCCCTCCCTCCCACTTCTGCCTCTACACACCTTGNAATGGTGGTGACCCCCTGCAGACCTCCCACCTTCACTCTCCCTGTNGGGTCTTTGCTTGTGGTTCAATCTGGGCAGAGAGGAGAGCCTCTTGCTTTCCTCAGAACTGTTGACTGCTGCACTGATCTCACTGAGAGAACCCAACAGCACAGCCTCCTGAAGCTGAGGTACGATTGGCTACTGTTTCTATTGTATTACAGTAACAACGAACTCTACTTTTATTTGGTTTGTCTTTTTGTTGTTGTTTGAAGATCATTTTTTATATTTATTATACAAAGTAATGGGCTTCATTATGACATGAATACCATGTCCTCTGCTTTTATGCACTCCATTACCCTCCAGTCCCCTGACTTCCTCAGATTTTAACCTGGAAGAACCACAAGGCTTTCTCTATCAACACGAGCCTCACTCATTTATCATCTACAGATTTTGTCTGTAGAAGCTGAGTAGAGAAGAGCTACTGTTGGCCTACTAGGGACTGCACCGTGGTGTGCCACGCATTAAATGCCATCTATGACATGCACCATACATCAAGAAGGCAATAAACTTTAAACACTTAAATACACCTCTAAGGAACCCAAATGGATTCTGTGCCATACGGCTACCAGTCAGTGCTCATCAAGATCCCTGGCGTTAGTTATAGATGGAAGTACAGCTGACTCTGGGAGCAGCACTGAGGGAGGCTGGGCAGCTGGGTTTCNATGCATGCATCCACCAGGTTGACACTGATGCATCCATGGGCTCTACTCGGTGTGTGTGGGAAACATTGGACCTGACCCCTTCCCCTTGCAGCTTCCATATCTGAGTGTCTAGCAGGATCCACAAGCTGGGGTTGAGGGGGTCAAAGAGTGAGGTCTTCATTCTGCTGGGTCTGGAGACATCAGTCAGCCATTCACAAAGGCCTCTGAAAGCCACATTTGGGGGAATCACAGCCAGAGGCTCAAGATGGCTTCATGTCTTCATTCCCACCCTCTTACCATAAGCCTCAGCTGAACCTTCTTCCTGCTTCTTCCAACCCATCCCACTGAGATTCGTGAACACGGAAGAATCCAGTTTTCTGGACCCTTTCCCCAAATAGCAGCTCCCTGAGCTCTGAGGTGGGGCCTCCAGGGGCTGGCATCCCACCTAAACTGGGCAAAGCCCAGCAAGGTGAGTGAACTGAGGCCAGGGGTGGGACCCAGCCCCTCCTTGTCAGTGCAAATGGCAGCCAGCCTTCCAGGTTGTGAGGGCTGGCCAGCGCTGGTATGGGAGAGGGGGACGAAGGAANGTTCAGAGCCTCTCTGAAGAGGGGGACTCATTGTAGGCAGAAATCCTGGAAGTTCAAGAAGGGGGTCAAGGCTGACCTTTCTGTTCTTCNTGTGCAGTCAGCTGCTGAGAACACTTGTTTGAAGTTCATTGTCAGGGCTTTATTGCATTCTTAACAATCNATAAGGCATTTCTGCNGAGGTCCCAGCATGAAGGCCAACTTGGCAGGAGGAGGAAGGAAGCAATTGTATACGTGGCAGAGAAGACTCCATGCAGGGTCATGGTCAGGCTGTCGGCTGGGCAGAGCCCTGGAGGTGGGTGGAAGTATTAGCTAAGCCCTGCAGAGAGGGTGGGACCACTTAGCAGCAGGCAGCCTGGGGCTGAGAACAAGGTAGAAGGCTGGTGACTGAGTAGCCTGTAGCCACTCGCCTCGCCTCCACCCATCCAGAACTTTCCAAAGATAAGGCCATGTAGTTGATCCACCTGGGGGGCTAGCAGAGGACCACAGACATGCCCTGGTCCAGTCCAGTCTCCTCAAGGAAAGAGGAGTATGAGACATGCGGTCACACGAGGTGTGTGTGGTGGGGGAGGGGGTTGATGTCACAACAGAGGGAGGACTGCAAGACACATCCTAGCCAGCATGTCACCCATCACCTTCCGACAAGAAGGTTCCAGTTCCTGCTCTTGCCCTCTCTACTCATATTTTTCCAACCCTCCCCAACCTCTCTCTTTCATCTCTTCCCCTGGCACACATACACATGAACTCTTCCTAAATGTTCTCTTTGGAGAAGTATATGACTCAAGCACCCCTCAGGAGGCAAACTATTGCACGGGCAGATGTTGATNATCTTCTGTTTCTGGCATGGAAAAGGTCCTTTCACTGTGTAGACAATGATCTCTAGCCTAGGCTACTATGTGGTCAGGGACCATGAAGGCAGCAGTAGGAGCCTGTATTGTTTGTAAGAAGCGTGACAGTTTCACACCCGGGTAACAGGAGCAGCAGGGGCCTTCACTTCTGCTGACAGTTATGTCCTCTCTGTGGGAACCTGAATTTTCCATCCTGCTCAGAGGNTCTGGTTATCTANGGATGACAGAGTAGAACTGTCTGGACAAAAGCTTTGGACACAGCCATGTTCCATGAGCTGCTGGCTATAGTCCTGAAAGTGAGAGAAAATACTGCTCATGCTTCTCGGAATAGGACCGCAAAGATAACTTTTCCTTGGCAAACCTATCTGGCTTGGTAGTTACAGGATTCATGAAGGCACAGTGATACAAATCTCCTTNGCCATGACAAGGTCAGGACCCATCAGTGAAACCTCTGTTCTTCTGCTGTAAAATGAAATGTTGGCATTTATTAGATTCAGATATAGTTTATTCGTGGCCATGAATGGAGACACCTCCTGGACCTTTACTACCTGGAATGTCACTAACTCACCCAAACCCTGTGTTTTGGAACANNGAGACAGGAGCTTTAGAGTGGAGACTGACTTGAAAAGAAGATGGTGGTCTTCTGGGGTAAAGGAACCAAATGAAGCAGGTCAAGGATGAGAGCACTGTAGGCTTCTGAGGACAGGAGGGGGATAGGAGAGAGCGTTGTGAAGGGCAGGAAGGAGTCCAGATGAGCCAAGGGCAGCACATCTTCCAAATGTCCTCAAGCTGCTTCCTGAAAGGCCTCATCGTTCAACCTTTGTCTTATTCTTACCTAGGCAGCAGGCCAAGGACCAATACCTCCTTGCCAGCCACAGCAGGATCCACTCTACAGGCAATGGGCACTGGGTCTGCTTCAGGGAATGGGTTTCTGGGGCCACAGGCTTTTCCCTCTGACCATTCCCTTCCCTAGCCAGAGACCAAATGCCTTCTCCTTACCTTTTCTTCCCCGAAGACACAGTGGCAATCCCAGCAGACTGTGGCCCAAGGCAAACAGCCATCTCAGCCCTTGCCTGCCTGGGAAGATGCTGGTCACAAATTGAGCTGTCATTCATTGTAGGTGTGGAGCTGATGGCNGGAGGAGGCAAGGACCATTTCTGACAGCCTGTCGCCCAAGTACTGGGCACTNTTGGGGACAGGCAGGAGTCGGGGAAATGGTATGGGATGGNGCAGGAGCACCCTGTCAGAACAGGAAGGGTTATAAGTTGAGAAAGACACAGAGCAGGGCCAGTAAGACAGCATGAGGGTCACCCTGTGAAGGAAGCCTGAGTCCTTGGAGCTCTAGGGCTCATCACTGTCACCAGTACTCATAAAACCTTGAAGGACTTTCCCTCCTTAAATATCATGCTGACACCTCACCTGGTCCCTTCCCTGGAATCTCTTCTCCCTTCCCCCATTCCTCATGCTGCTGGCTTCAGCCCTGCAGCCCAGGGATTTGGTGTCACATGGGGCCAGCACCTGCAATGCCTCCTGACTTTCCAGTGACTCCCCATCTTTACAGTTGCCTCTTCTCTTTACCTGCTACCTGCAACCNCAAAGCACACTGTAGAGGGTGAAACCGTGGCCATGTTAGGAGCACAGAGACCTCTCACTTCCTCATTAGGAAACTCTGCAGCNCTCCTCTGGCGGGGCACTTGGAGGTCTGGTGCATAAAATGTCAAATTGCAGAAATTAAAAATGTAAATGCTGGCATCTAATTAACCAGTTGACAGCAGTGCACAGCTGCAAGTGACAGTGACTGATTGCCTTCTGCCAGCCTCTCTCTCCCAGCAGCCTCCGCCCCTCTCTCTCCTAACCTCCAGAGAGCACGGGCCATCGGGGAAGAGCAACTGTTCAAGAGGAAAACCCTCCAGCCCTGCTGGAGAAGCACAAGGCGAGCTGGAGACCTATGCCAGGAGCTGGCAACAAAGTAGATGCTCTGGGCAGAAGCCTTCTGACTCTTGGTTCTTCTCTCTCCACCCTCCCANATCATTCCCTCTGTGCCTCCTACGTCAGAGCTGCAGAGAGCTCTCCCTGGCTGGGGCACGGAAGCCCAGATGGGACACTACTATGACCCCCAGGTGGTCACAGCATAGGCTCATGTGTCACTGCTTGGAGCTTCCATGTCTCCTGTGTACTCTCTGTAGAGATTCCAGCTCCTCTCTGTCTCCCACCCCTCACAGATATTACTCAGACATTGGGAAGATGCCAGCGATCAGTGACCAGGACATGAATGCATACCTGGCCGAGCAGTCCCGGATGCACATGAATGAGTTCAACACGATGAGCGCGCTCTCAGAGATCTTCTCCTACGTGGGCAAATACAGTGAGGAGGTAAGCTTTGCCCTGCCTTGCCAGGGCCTGTAGAGGCAGAGACGAGGGACATGTCTGAATGTTCCATGTACAGAAACAGCCCNNCGGATCCGCCTCCCATGCCTCTGTTCGGGAAATTCTACCAGCCAGACCTAGGACAGCACTGTGGGATTGAAATGGGCACTAAGGATGATCCAATCCTTACATCTGCATCAACTCTCATTCTTCTCAGATATAGAAATCTGTTTCTTTTATTCCTCTCTACCCCTTGCCCTGGGACTGAATCCAAGGCCTCCCACATGCTAGGCAAGAGTTCTATCACTTTTTATTTTGAGATAGTCTCCATAAATTGGCCAGACTAATCTTGAGTTCACTTTGTACCCCCAGACCCCAGCCTGACCTTGAACTTGCCTCCTGACTCAGCCTTCCTTTCTAGGAAAACAGTGTGCCCCNCTAGACCTAGCTTATTCTTTCTCCATTATTGCCTTTAAATTCTTTTCATTTTCCGCTCTGATCCAATTCTCTTTGAGCATGGACTTCCCCGCTCTTATGGATGACACAGTGTATTATGGCATCCTGTGGAGTAGGACAGAGCCGAGCAGCATAGAAGCAGAATGGAATAGGATGGTGTCAAATGGAAGAGAATGGAGTAGAAGAATAGAGTGGAATAGACGGACAGAATAGGAAGGGATGGACTAGAAGGGGAAGGAACAAAATCAGAAAAGAATAGGGATGGAGAGCATCCTTTTCATTGTTGTGTTCCCTGTTGTAAAACACCACCTGGGTAACTGCCACTATAGATTCTGCCTTCATTCTGGTTAACGGTGCTATGGGAGTTGCTTAGCCATGCAGATACAGACTTAAGTGGTTTGGGATCCAGAGNCCCTGCATCCAAGCACAGCATAGCAGCCTTCTTGGAGCAGAAGGCAATACCAAGGGCTAAAGCCAGTGCCTTGTCACCCAGAGAAGTTCAAGAACCCTGTTAAAGGACTCCAGCAGGTCCAGAGCCCAGTGTCCTACAGGCCATGAACAACATATTAGATGACCCTCATGTTAACAGAAAGTGGTGGTGAGTCCCTTAGGGGAGGGACCACTACCACCAGTTTGCAGACCGGTGATGGTCCAGGGAAAAGTGTTCCTGTTTGTGGTGGTGATGCTAATGAGGATGTTCTGTGATACAGCCCTGTAAGTCTCCCGCTTGCTTCATCTTGGAAAGGACCATCCCTTCACCTACGAGAACACTTGTCTACTTTTAGTATCACAGCAGTAAATGACAATTTCTAACCAGCTCAGTAGGCAGCTCTAGCATGATGTCCCCAAGTAAATATGCATTAATTAGTCATGAAATCCGAANCCCAAGGAGCCTCCAGGTCTTCCTAAGCTCAGCCTCCATTCTTTGCTCTCCAACCCTCATCCCTGTCCTTCAGACCAGAGAACATCCCACCCTGCTTGTCTGGTGCCTCCTGCAGAGCAGGCATTTTGCCTAGGGTGCTCAGGTATGTGACCTGGTCTTATCCACTAGACCCAAGCAAAGCAGAGGTAGATTCCAGAGGAAGATGCATGATCCTTCAGAAAGATCATGTTTCACCCCAGATCACCAGGCTGGCAACTGGCTGAGCCCTGACTCAACCTGGCATGTCTTAAGTCTCTTTGTAGAAAACATCACAATCATCCATCATTGTCCTCTGTCCATCACCTGACATCAGAAATGGGTTTTGGTGACCTTCACCACTATGAACCAATTATAAAATAGGGATATTCAACCTACAACCTTATTCCTTTAGAATATTTGGCTTTTAACAGACAAGTTAACTGGCTTTCTAAATGCGGATATTTGGGCCCCAAGGAGCTGCAGGGGAAGCCTTTCCTTATATTGGAAGGAAAGGTAAGAATTGTTAATATCAGAAAGCACATTCTGCCCCCCAGCACCCNACTTTTGTACTGGCCATGGAGGTCCCTAGATGCATTGAGGCTGTAGATGACAGTGGCTTCTCTGGATAGACACCTTCAGCAAAGCTTCTCCTGCCAGCTGTCTCTCACAGCCAATGGAATGCACACATTTTCCAGATGTGAGAGTGTGTGTGTTGGTGTCCTGTGCTGCTAGTGACATGGGTGCCCATATGCCTCCCACNTCTCCTTATCCGTGTCCCTCAGGCTGCTTGCTTTTACAGCAGTGTCANTAGCAGCAGGTACGCTAATGCCCNGACAATATCCATGCTGTCTTTATGGACCCTANAAACACAGATACACATACCCAGACTAGTCATCTTNCATTTTTATTCTTCCACAGATCCTTGGACCCCTGGACCATGATGACCAGTGCGGAAAGCAGAAACTGGCTTACAAACTAGAACAAGTCATAACCCTCATGAGCTTAGACAGCTGAGAACTGTCCTTCCAGGGCCATCCTGGAGGGAGGGACACACCAAGCCGTGCCTCAGTCTAGATTATCATCTTTACCAAGTGCAAGTTCCGACAGGCATCAGCAGCAACCCCCGAGCAGCGCCGTCTCTCCTTTTATTTCTCTCCCTCTTCTCTCTCTCCCTCTTTCCGGAGTCCCGTCTCTTTCAGTTGCTCCACCAGTGTGATTGGACCACAACACTGACCCTCAGTCAGTCCAGGGATGGCCAGGCCCCATGCTGAGAGACCTGACCAGAAGATGTCAGAGTGAGGCTCTCCCTCCCAGCTGCTCCTGGCCCCATGTATCAGCAGCAGGGCTCAAATAAGAATGAGGAGCTGAGGACGGAGAACATTCCTATGCTGCTACTTTACCTTCTGCGTTGAGAACCCCACTGTGGTCCAAAACCTGGCTTCNGGAGGCAACTGTGAGCTCAGTATTATCTGAAGTAGGAGACATCACTNGGATCTCCCTTTCCACACACAACAAGGGGCCAGGCAGTGACCTGGGTGCTTTGTAACTGCGAGAAAAAGGGCCTTGCCTCCTACAGATGTTGGAGTAGGGACCCGTGGAAGTGTAAAGATGCTCTCTCAGGGCCGCTGCCTACCTGTTTGCTGTCCAGCAGCCTTCCGTCCCATCCCAATATCCTTGGAGGCCTTCCAAGTATCCATTCAGAACGTTCTCCCCTTCCTATGAAAAGTCAGCCAGGGGAAAACTAACAGTTACATTCCACCATGGAGATGTTCCTACATCATCTAATCTGGTTCCTAACAGAAGAAATGTAACATGGAAAGAGAGAGAGAGAAAAGGAAAGAGTATCATCTATGCCAGAAGCAACATTTATTGTTCTCTGTTTACCCCCAAGTTCAAATGCATCCTGATTGTAGTCAAAGGTCCATTGCCAGAGCCTCATGTGTTGTCTAGAGAAGACCTCTCCATGATCCTTTGTCACNGTCATCAAAGCTCACAGTGAAATGCAGAGTGCATCTAGGAGATTCTACCTCCAGCCGTCTCCAAGGCTCCATCTCCACTGTCTTTGAGAACACCATAGAAGGCCAGGGCAGACAGCCCAGCCCCTGTCCCTCCTACAGAATCTGGTGCCATTGCTATGCAGATGACTTTGTCACTGGACTGTCCAGANCTCTGTAGGAATTGTTTCATCAACATACCAGCTGTCTCTTCAGTGGTTCTTTTTCCTCATCCCTTCTGAAGTCATCATTGGAGGAAACATACTTAAGCACGGCCTCACCAAAACAAAGCAAGATGCCAGCCAGCCTCAGCCACCAGCTTGTACCTGGAAGGGACTGGAGAGCCAAGTGAGGGACCTGATGAGATACAGAGAAAAGTGCATACCACTAACCATGGCCTTGGCATTTATCTTTCCATGGTGTTTTCTCATCTATGGATATGCCAATCAGGCAAATGTGTGCTCAGAAATGTAACATGTGGTTATGACAAGAGGTGTTTACTAGTGGGTCTTAGGAACCTACAGTCTTGAAGGGATCTTACATAGTGAANGGTCCAGTCTCTACCACAAGCAAGAATCTCTTTTGGCAGCTCGGGTTTGTTGTCCACCACTCCTGGAGACGAGAGAGGCACTGGAGAAGGTGGTGGTAATAGCATTCCACATTCTTGCCTTCCTTCATTCTCCACACATCACACGTCATTTCTTTCCATCACTCAAAATGGGCCTTACGTGGAGAAGGGGCTATACCATTTCAAGCCAAGTCCATGTGCCATCCTGCACCTTTAAGGACATTGAGACCCTTCGTATATGAGAGAGCAGGGTTGGGGAAGGCACTTAGGAATCTGCAAGATGCATGGAAAGATTTCTTGTCCCGTGTAGGAGGGGGGTGTTGAGATGGTCTCCTTCTCTGTCCCCTGGCTCACTGGTCCATCCTTCAGTGTCAGTATACTTCGCTGAGTGTTTGTGTGTGGTGAGAGCATTCTTCTATCCATAGGAAATCAGGATGTCACCTGCCAAGGCTGAACTCTGGCAATCCAGAGCAGCACCAGGCGGCATCGCTATGGACAAAATGGCAAAGACACACCAATGTAGGAAAGAGGATGAAAAGTCTGGGGATAGAGGGATTGGAAGTCGGGAGGGGTGATGAAAAGATACAAACAAACAAACAAAATCCACCAAAGGTTTTGGCAAATCAAGTGCCAGGTGGAGACATGTGGAATTTCTGTCAGTGATTATTGTTTTTCTTCCATGAAGCCATGGGACCTGGCAGGCTTCAGGGTGCATGTGGGGGTCAGGCTGAGGGAGCACCTCAGTTGAGAAGGAATTTTTGCACATGTGAAGGGTTGGGGAGGAGAGAGCCATGAACATATTTAACACAGATTTGCAGGATGGAAGCTGTGTGTGTGTGTGTGTGTGAGTAGGTGCATGGGTGAGTGTGCTTTGATTTTTAAGTTTTGCACAGTTAGAGAAAAATGAACAGCAGCAGCAAGAGACTGTTACTGTGGCTTTGCTGACGCTTTTTTCCCCCCTTGGATGATTTTACTGTTATTATTATTTTGTCGGTACGGAATTTTTTTTCCTTGCTTTTGTTAACAAGCAAAACTTCAAACACCTCAGAGAAATACACATATCAGGAAGAAAGAGGCGGGGACAGTCTCGCCTGGGTTTCCTGGGTCTCCTCGTTTCTCTTGAGGGGGCTTTGGGCAGATTCTTTTACTTTAATGGGTGATGTGGGTTCTTTCTGGCACTTCATAGGCAGTCCTTGTGGCCTGCTTGGGGACTCAGAAATCAAGGCCCATCTTGCCTGTATAAAACCTTTCCTTTTGCTGTTTGTTTGCTTGTTTTTGTTTTCCATTTGACTTTTTTTTTATTGCAAGTTTGATACATTTAAAAGCAAGGTTAGGCAACACTGTTCAAACTCTGTCAAATCCTCCCAGATATTCCTTCACAACTCCCCNCTTGAGATTCTCTAGTTCTTAGCAGTTAGAGAGACCCTGACAGTCTGTGAGCTCCCAGAGAACGAAGTCAGAGAAACTAGGACAGAAGACACAGTGGAGCCTCGCCCTCTGTCCAGAGTTCACTTGTGAGGTGTTGCGGATCTGTTGAAGGTGGAACCTTTATTTATCTCTTGGAGTTTGTTCAGAGGGTGTGGATGGGGGAGTAGGTATCCTCTCTCACCTCCCCTTCATCTGACCTCTGCATCCTCCCACTCCTGACACCACTGGTCAAAATGGTACTAATCACATCCCAAATGACTGACCAAGTGAGGATTTGAATCTTGAAGGAAGAAGACTAGCAAGGAGCAGGGAGCTTGATGGGGTCCTGAAAGTAAAAGAATGGGTAGAANAAATCTAGGAAGGTATCTGCAGCCTGGTTACTTCTCTGTGGCATATTTGTATCTTCTAGGTGTGGGCGTGGTCTGGTCATGTCTTCATCCTTCCCTGTAAGGAGACACTGTAATGTTTCTTAGTGCCATGAAGTTGTTAGCGTTTGTGTCAGTTACTTCCTCAGGAAAATACTTTCTTGCCTTCTTCTTTCAATGCAGTTTTAAACTTGGGGACAGAGGACAGAGAACCCCCCAGATCAAGGTACTTTGCAACCCTGTGCAACACATGCATGGCCAGAGCCAGCCCCTGGAGCCTCCATGTTGGGAGTCCACAGACCTAGAGTGAGCTCAGGGTGGGTGCCTGAGTGGGGCCACATTTGGAAAGAGAAATACTTTTAATGAATCCTACAGCTCAAGGCAGAGTATCCAGGACGATTCCAAGAAAGCAGGAATTGCTAACAGACAAAGTCTGTGCTTGCAGGCTCTGGTCCTGCTTCCACTGGGTTAATGTTGATGTAATACCCAGCACATCCACCACCCTAACATTCCATCCCGGTGGTCCATGGTGCTCATGTACCACCCCACACCCACACTTCCACCCCACGTGNATGTCTGTCTCCTGACTGTGCTCCACTCTGGCAGCTAGCTTCCTCCCTGTTCCTCCTTGACCCTCCTGTACAAAAAGCCTCCCTGAGGCCAAGGACTGAT
This sequence comes from Neotoma lepida, assembly GCA_001675575.1. NCBI lineage: Eukaryota > Metazoa > Chordata > Mammalia > Rodentia > Cricetidae > Neotoma > Neotoma lepida. The sequence continues at coordinate 137,778 of LZPO01117168.1, forward strand.
TTGGATACAGGAGTTATTCAGTTCTTCAGTCCATTAGAAGTGAGTGCTGTCCCATCCTAGCCTTGGCTGTTACCCCTGAGCGATAGGGTCTCCTCTCCTCCAGCCAATGTCCTGTGTGGTCTACCATTAGAGGAGCCACAAGCAATGGCATCCCAAATGATCTCTAGGAAGCAAGGCTCTGCTACACTTTCTAGGTCCCCAGGTGATGCTACTGTGGTCCATCCTGGCCTAAGCACCTCTCATTTTGACATAAATGGGAGATGCTCCTTTCTGTCTTGTATCCTAGGACTCTCTGCCTTTGGCTTCACCAGACAAGCAAGTAAATGCTTCATCTCNAGGAAGGCCAATGATCCTGTAATCAGGAATAAATTTTCTCCCTTTTCACAGAGAGCCCCAGAAGCCAGGAGATGACTGACATGGGGAGGTACTCAGCAGGTAGAGACTCAGAGGTACTCAGCTTATGTCCCTTCCAAGGGCAGCACNGAGTGACAGTTCCAGCAAGCTCCTAACGGGAGCTTGGGGTTCAGGGGTATTTCTGTGAGTGAACCATGGTGACCCTGTCCAGGTAGCTGGCTGTCCTGGCTCTTCTCTGGCCTTTCCTCCGTGTTCCTCATGCACATCTAGGGCCTCCACCCATCCTTTCAGTACAAGTGGACCCTGACTATACAGCCCTTCCCTTTGGAAAAAAAGAAGTGGGATATTTGATTGGGGTTTTGTAGTCCANTATTTTTTTGGTCGCTTATCTTAAGAATTTGAAAGTAACGAGGGAGCCTGGCNGTGGATGTAAAATGACTGAGAGGAAGAGTTAAGCAGAATTCTTAAATTCTTCCNGTGACTTCTAAGCAGATGAAGCAAGCTTAAAGGTAGGAGTGAGAAAGTAAGCCTCTCCATTAGTAAAGAAAAGGGTCCAGAAATCCCCCTCACGTGAACTGTGAACATTGCCGGNGAAGCATCCTCATGGCTGCTAATACCCTCATCCTTCCCCTGCCCTTTTGACAGACAGAGCCCACTCCTCTCATCTCTGGTGGATTCACCCNAGGGCATTCTGCATGGAATCAACTCAAGCTTCCTTATTATAAGTGGGTACCATTCCAGGTGATGGTAAAAGGGCAACTCCCAAAAGAGGCTGGGGCCTTGTAAGTTTCTCCTGTGCTCTGAGGGGCCACACCATTCCTCCCATCTAGAAAGCAATCACTACAGGAAACGTTTTAAATATTAGGAGAGACTTTTTGTTTTATAATAAATCATTGCTCTTCAATAATATTGCTTTTTATTAGAGAGAGCATCCAAGTTTAAAAAAGTATTTAAGTCTTTTGGTTGTGAAGACAGACGTCTTCATTAGCATCCCGTTGGAATCCCTTGAGTAGACTGATGGCTATCAGAAGGCTGAGCAGAGCAAACAGTTCCTGAGGAGTGAGAGAACATTGTGTTCTAGCTCCTGGAAGAGATGGCGAGGGCTCTAACTGGTGGGGTCTTTGGTTGGAAAGTCTCACATCCCTCCTCTCTCCCCNCTCTCCCTCTTCCTTGGGCTCCTATCTAGTCCTGGCTCTCTAGGCTGTCTCTGNAATTGATGAATCCTTCATATTGTTTCTCAGCTTCCTTCCAACTGCACTGAAGCTCAATTTAGCTTCAGTAACACAAAATAACACAAAAGCAAGTGGACAGTCATTCAGCCAGTTTCTGCCTCTTCTCCCCGGTTCTTTTGTTTGTATCTTTAAACTTAAGACTCAAGCACACGTTGGAAGGGCTCCCTCATGAGAGTAGAGTTCCAAACAGCACCAGTTAAACAAACAGAGGGTACANTTCAACAGCACCCCCAAAGACACTCTGAAGCAGAGAACACTTCAGCAAACAGGACTGAGGAATGTTCCTGTGCAGAGATCAGTTCCATTCNAGCAAGAGGCAAAGATGGGCTATNTGTCCTCCCTAATCTATCCTCCTGTCCCTTCCCTGGCATTCTTGTCAGCTTGCTGGCTTATGAAACCTTCTGTTCTTTAAGAATAAAAGCTAGTTTACCTCAAAGAATCTTGTTTCCATTTGGAAACCAATGACATGGCTTGAGAATGGATGACCCTCCCCGCATCCCTCCCTGCCTGGGTCTGGTGTCCTTGGGGCATGTGATCTTAACTTCCTCCTAGGTTGGCTGCTCTGCAAAGGAACCAGGTCCCCAGGCCTGAAATGGGAAGGAAGGATTGGATGCAGCCTTCCTCCCCACTTAGCATGTAGGGAGCAGCCTCTGTCTCTTCCAGCAGGGTCCTGTGAAGTTACCATAGCAACCAGCAACTCCAGGTACCACAAAAGACAATGGCTCCAGGAACCGAGGTGTGGGAGAGAGCAGGGGTTGTGGCTTGGTCAGAGTACCCAGAA
>LZPO01117169.1:0-13414 GCA_001675575.1 Neotoma lepida
GATAGGAGAGGTGATTTCCAAAGGTGGATGGAGACATCAAAGTACCAAATGTTTTAACTGTGGTACACAAGGTCATATAAGAAGAAATTGTACATAGGGTGCTCTAGAAGCACAGCAGTGTTTCTTCTAGAAATAACCCAAACAGGAGATCCCAACCTTCTGGATTATGCAGAAGATGTGGCAAAGGCTGATATTGGACCAATGAATGCAGATCAACAAGAGACATAAAAGGCAACCTTTTACCAGTGTGAAATGCTTTGGGGGGTCATTCACAGGCCCCAAAATCGAATGTGGTTCCAAACATTTCCAGTGGAGGAAATTACTCCCCAGGAAAATTAAATAACCCAGTGTCTAATATAAAGAATGGTACTGCACTGGATGATAGAACAGCCTTGATAGACAGATCAAAAATTTCAAAAATCACCATATACAAATATTTTGGTAGACTTCCATAAATGAACAAAGACCAAAGTTTAGAGTATGAATTAGTAACATTGTTCTGGAAGGCCTGGTAGATCCAGGTGTCAATGTGACTATAATTACACCAAAATCATGGGTTCCAAATTGGCCTCTTCAAGAGGTAGATGTCCAATTTCTAGGGATTGGAACCCTATCTCAGGTAAAACAAAGTTCAAGATGGGTTGAATGCACAGGGCCAAAAGGACAGAGAGGAAGGCTAGAGCCATGTGTGGCTAATGTAGCAGTGAATCCTTGGGGCCAAGATCTATAACAGCAATGAAATACCCAGACTAAAATTTGTCCAATCTCAGAAGTGGATTATAGACCAATTCATGTTTCTAGGAATAATATTTTAAGACATTATAAAAAACAGCCACCAACCATTCAGGCTGTACATTAACAGAGAAAACTGCTGTTGAGCTCTCAGAAGTACCAACGGTCCTACCTTTAAAATGGCTAACTGATAAAACTGTCTGGTTTGGACAATGGCTTATGACACAAGAGAAACTACAAGCTTTAGAACAAGTGGCTCAGGAGCAGTTAAACGCTCAACATTTTGAAGAATCTACCAGCCCTTGGTATTCTCTTGTATTTGTATTAAAAAGAAATCTGGTAAATGGAGAATGCTGACAGATCTGAGAGTCATTAATAAAGTAATTCAACCGGGGGGCTCCCTACAGCATGGGCTGCCCTTGCCCTTTCCATTACCCAAAGAATGGCCTATTATAGTTATTGACTTAAAAGACTTTTCTTCACCATACCTCTACAAAAAAAGGATAGAGAAAAATTTGCCTTCATGGTAACTACTTATAATAATTCCTAGCTAGTCAAGAGGTATCAATGGAAGGTGCTCATACAGGGAATGTTAAATAGCCCTACCCTGTGCCAATATTTTATGCAAAAACTGTTGGAAATAATTCATGCAAAATTTCCACAATCTATAATTTACTATTATATGGATGATATCTTATTAGCTTATCCAAAGTTAGGTACCTTAGAAACAATGTTTGAAGAAGTAAAGATAGTTTTGCCTCACTGGGGATTAAAAATTGCTCCCCAAAAAATTACAAAGAGATTTATTAATTACTTAGAATATAAGATAGATCTACAAAAAATTAGATCCCAAAAGGTACAACTCAGGAGAGATTGATTGTGGACTCTTAATGATTTTCAAAAATTGTTAGGAAGCATTTCCAACTTGCAGACTATCATGGGAACACCTAAAGATTGACTAGTAAATTTGGCCAATACCCTAAAAGGGGGCAAGGACTCAAACAGTCTAAGAGAATTATCAGCTGAAGCTGAGAAGGAATTGGCTCTAGTAGAAAAGAAAACATGAGAGGCACATGTGGATTGTGTGAATCCAGAACTTAACTGCATTCTGGTCATATTCCCCTCTAGACACTCCCCCACAGGGATTTTGATGCAGGGGGAAGATACATTGGAATGGATATTTCTACCATATAAACCAAGTAAGAAATTAAAGACTTATGTGGAAAAGATCCCTGATTTGATTCTAAAAGGAAAATTAAGACTTTGTCAGTTGACAGAAATGGACCCAGCATAAGTTGTAGTACCTTTAACTAATGAGAAAATTTCCTCTTTATGGAAAGATAATGAATACTGACAAAGAGCCTGCAGTAACTTTTTGGGAAAGATTAACAATAGTTATCCCAAAAGCAAGAGAATAGAATTCATAAACAGAACTGAATGGGTCCTTCCTCACATTCTACAGCAAAAAACAATCTCTGGAGCCCCTATATTCTATACTGATGCAAATAAACCAGGAAAGGCAGGATATAAATCAGGAGATTTAATTAAGTCGTTCAAAACCCTTACAATTCTGTAGAAAAGGCAGAACTGTATGCCATTCTTATGCTAGTAATGGATGTCACGGAACCTATCAATATAGTTACTGACTCTCAATATACAGAGAAAGTTGTTTTACATATTGAAACTGCTGAATTTATTCCTGATAATGCAGAATTAACTTCACTATTCAATTACAGTAAATCATCAGAAATAGGGACCATCCTATATATATAACACACATCAGATCCCATATAAGTCTGCCAGTTCCTCTAGTACAAGATAATGATGAGATTGATCAGTTATTAATAGGTAATGTGCTAAAAACCTCAGAATTTCATAAGAAATACCATGTAAATAGCAAAGGTTTGAAGAAGGACTTTTTCATCACTTGGCAAGAAGCCAAGGAAATTGTAAAAAAAAAATGTCCTACTTGTTACTTCTATAACCAAATTCCATTACCTGTAGGAAGCAACCTAAAGGTATAAAAATGAATGAAATTTGGCAGACAGATGTGCTTCATTTCACAGAATTTGGAAGATTAAAATGTGTATAACATACCATACTATTGACACCTATTCAGGACTTCAATGGGCAACTCCTATGAGTTCTGAAAAGGCTGATTCTGTAATTACATACCTATTAGAAGTTATGGCTAACATGGGGATACCTGTACAAATTAAGACTGACAGTGCTCCAGCATATATCTCAAAATGAGACAATGTTTTGCTTATTATAATATAAAGCATATTACAGGTATACCACACAATCCCACAAGGCAAGCAGTCATAGAAAGATCTAATCAAACTTTAAAGGATATGCTAAATAAACAGAAAGATGTAACAATGACCCCTAGAAATAGGTTACATAATGCTTTATTAACCTTGAATTTTCTCAATGCTGATGAGAAAGAAACAACAGCTGTGGAGAGACATTGGACAAGAGAAAAAACTCCTGAGCCAAACCAACTGGTCTACTTCAAAGCTGTATTGACCTCAGAATGAAAACCAGGATACATTCTACATTGGGGAAGGGGTTTTGCTTTTGTTTCTACAGGAGAAGAAAAGCTATGGATACCTACAAAATTAATAAAAATTTGATTCAAACAGGAGAAACCCCTTGATGAGAATTAATAGCTCATCCACCAATGTGACAACTCTACAAGTTGTAAGAAAAACTCAACAAACAAGGGTTGGGGCAGGATTCTGGTTTTTGTCTTTACAGGATAATAGAAATACCCATCTTCAAGAAATCATAAGGCTTTGGACACCTAGATGCATACAACAGAAAGGAAGGACCTATTAGTACTAATATACACTACAGGGTAATATCTTACTACCTAACATAGACATCTCTTTAACTCTAGAATAGCCATGGTCCCAACTCAATTATAAATCAAGCTGGCTTTGGAGTTGGAATGTGGCTCTCTCTTTCTCTAAACCCAAGCACATTGCTAAAAGAAAAATTAGTAGATTCTGTCTCATATCAGAAGAGCCAACTGATAAGAGACAGAAGAAAACCAATAATCTAGGGACTATTGTTGTCAAAATTCTATTTCTTTCCATGCTTGTCCTTGCTTTCTGGGAATATTTTCTCAATGCAGCATAAATCCAAACTTTCCATTTTGATATTAATAATGTTTTATCTTCCATAGTGAAAAATAAGTCTTTCCAATAGCAATCTCTGAAGTCTCCAAAGGAAGAGTGGACCCCACAAAAACTCTAACCAGACCACAATGATGCCATTGTACCTAAGAACATTATTCACTGGTCAGATTTGGACTGAAAACTCTCCAGGACAGTTCCAAGATGAGATGGTCCATGATACTACACTTCTAACCAGATTCTCAGACAACCTTACCCACTACTCTGAGACTGGCTGCAGCCTCTACAGCTAGTCCTATTGAGACCTGTCTAAGCTTTCTTACTTGGCCCCGCAGAGATACCATAGCCCCCTAAACAGCAGGAAGCAATTCTAAGAAAACAATGCCCCCTCCCAAAGGTTTCATTTTTCTCAGGGTTTAAGGATAAATAGTTATAGGGTTGGGGTGGAAAAATAAAATTAAGACTCAGTATTCTCCATAAGAATAGAAAAAGGTGAATGGATAGGTATATTATATTATATAGTAGATTATTGTATATATATTATTATATATATTAGTAAACTAATTTGGTAAAACAGCCTTAGATAATTTGCACTGATATGGATTCTTGTATATTGATACAAATGTAAACTATATTTATAATCCTATTTAAGATAATTTGTATATAGATACAAATACAAAAGTATAATCATCATATTATACACATATTCCTACTCCTATTTGAAATATTTTGTATATTGATACAAATGTAAAATTATATTTGTCATACTATATGTATGTTCTATCTCTGTTTAGGATATTTTGTATATTGATACATATTAAGGATATTGTTGTCATATTGCATATTGCACTATAAACTTCTGCCTCTGTTTAAGATATTTTGCTTATTGTCACAAGTTCAAGGTCATTGTCCTATTATAGATATCATACATCTATTTACAGACTGTTGGTTTCTATAATGTGAAGCCTTAGTCTTTAAGTTATTTAGGAAGATAAGAACTACAGTTCTTATCAGTTAATAGTCACCCATACTTATTATGTTTATACTTATGTTAGGTTTTCTAGACTTACAGAAACATAGGTTGGATGGATAGGTAATCATCAAACACTTCATAGACCTAGAAAATATGGCTTTAAATGTATTATTAACTTAAATTTCTGTTGACATGAGACATGATTGGTCCTGGCAGCACCAATCTGATCCCAAGAGAATGTTTGGCTTCTAAGACACTCCATTTGGAAGTTGTCTTCTTCTTGGCACAAAATGGCTTCCTGGGCAAAGAACTGCCCTTGCCTCAACTGCTGACAGTATGAATTCTGTCCTGCAGGACACAAGGAAAAGCAACTACTGAGCCTTGCCAAGACAGGGTAAGGTGGTCTTTCAAAATTCTTGTTTGTGAAAGTGGTCTGTCAGATATTCTATGCCTGTAGCCAAATTGGATGCCCCAATGATGCTGAGAAACTTCAGGTGACTGTCCAGGCTGCCAGCTGTCTCTGTCTATTCTCACTAGAATTTTGGAAATTGCTTGCTTGTATTTTCCTTTTTCTCAGGTATTGTTATGTCCTTCTCAGGTCTTTGATGGGAATGAAGACTAAATAGTTACAGTTACAACCTTCTCATATCTTAGCTAGAACATATTAAGTAATAGATTCAGATTCTTCAGGATAGGACAGCTATTGGAGTAATCTATGTAACATGTCATTTACCTGTGTTCTGGACATCTCTGGATTTTAGTATGTGTCTCTTGTTTGATGTTGTTCTTACTGGTTGTAATTCTATTTTTGTTTAGGTTATTACTTTTCCCCTCTCCTGGACAATACTTTTCCCTTCTCCTGGACAATACTTGATAATCATTCCTATTGTATATAGTTCTGTATTAGGTTAGAATTTTCTTATTTAGACTAAAGGGGGAGATGTAATGGGTACCTGTTCTGTCTATGACATTGAAACACTGCCCTTAGAGACACAACAGGTAACTGCTCCACCTGCCTACAATCTTGAAGTACATGCCCCTGAGACCTAGCCTCATGGACCCTTAAGACCTGANATTAATGTAGGCATCACTCTCTTCATTCCATCATGGGACTTGGGTGCAAGACTGATCCAGGTGGCCAGAACAGCATTCCAGAACTTATATCAATTCTGTTCTGTACAGTGAGTTTTTCCCTTAATAAATCCTTTGCCCTATAGACTCTATAGATTTCTCCTTATAAAGCATCTGCAGAGAAATTTGGCAAGAGGAGGTATTATGCAAGCCTCCAAATGCTTCTCCTTGGCTTCAACAGAGCACTTTCTTTTAGGTGTTGTCTCGCTCTATAGCCAAGTCTGGCCTTGATTTGGAGAACCTCCTGCCTGTGCCACTTGAGTACTAGAACCACAACTTGAATCACTGTCAAGAGAACTGGGCCACTGCTTCTTTTATATATTGGGCTTCAGTGTCACTTTGAAAAGATATTGAAGCCTAACAAAGTTTCTAAAGCACAAATTTAGAGCAGCTAGTAAGTTTTAGGTGTGAATTGGCTCTAAACAACTACTTAATCAACCACTTTGATAGAATGTCTCAGAGAGACACTTACGTCATCATCACCTAAGTAGGACTATAAGGATAGATAAGAAATAATCTTGCAGAAGGCAAAGCAAAGACAAATTGCATGGCTCTATGTAGATTCCTATTGTTTTATCACCAAAGGAGCTAGTTCTAGGACCCAAAGAAATAAACATAATATCAATTTAAGGCAGATGGTTTAGGAAGATTAGTGGGGAAAATGAATGACTGGACAGGACAGGAAAGAGTAGGACAAGTACTAAAAGACAGCGAGGCTTGATTTAGGGCCATGCCAGTGGCATGAGCTTTGAGACCAGAGAAAGACTGATTGTATGAGGGAAGAAAATTTGCTGTGATAGGAAAGAAAGGAGAAGTAAGGAGGTATAGTGTAATGACTGTTTCAAGGTTGTGAGATCCTGAGGGAAAAAAGGACACAAGGCAAGGCTACAGACTTACCTGTAACAAGAATGAGCTTGGCCATGGTGCCTTCAGTACTGCTCCAGCAGGCCTCAAATGGCTTTTTATACCATCTGAGTGCCTACTTATCACAGGGGTTTCTAAATGGACAGTGTTTAACCAAGATGTGTACAAGACTAATCATTAAATCCACAGATCTCCTCAATAGATTTGGCTACTTACTTCTCTCACCAGTGCCATCACCTTTCCTGCCCTGTGCAGACTAAATAACACCATATCTCTTTAAAGGGGCACATAGACCATTAGACATGACCTTTAGACTTAAAAGCTTTTTTGGTGGTTCCCAGTGTGGACAAACACCTGTTCATATACTGAAGTTAAGTTTCATTTTGTGAACATTTCGTACCTGGCATTAAATAATGTTCTTATTGCAAAGTAAATACTAAAAACCTTTGGAAATTATTAGCTGTTTTTAAAATCTCTTTTTTATGGAACTTCCACATGTAATAGGTACAGTAAGTGCCTAAAGAACTTTTTCTCTTTGGGGAATGCTTTCTAAATATTCTGCCCATATCTGTTCTTAGGAATGACTTCAAGTTATAATTATATGGTAATTTGGTTTAAGAATTTAAGGATTGGAAATTAATTCTGATATACTATTCCTTCTAGTAAATTTCTACTTTAGCCAAAATGTTGTATTCACTATTCCTGAGAATAACACTAATTTATAGTTGTAAATGTTTAGAAGGCAGTTTGACCCCATTTAATTTTGCAAAACAATGGAAATAGGTTCTCCAAGATCTTGGTTAGATTTAAAGGACCAGACATAAATTCCTTCCTGGTGAACAGATCTTAAATCCAACCACAAAGCTACTGGGTACCCCCATAACAGCCACTTCACTACTGTACCAATAAGAGCAATGGCAACAGCCTAAATTGTTTGGGGGACTATCATGGCCTTTCTGATTAACAACCACATGGAGTTATCCCATACTTAGCACTGGGATTTTGTTTATTTAACCTATGGCTTCTGGGAGCACCATCTACAGACACAGGATACTTCAGTTAGAACTCTTCGCTTAAAATTTTTATGTTTATTAGTTTACAGAGTAATATATTTCCATGTGTTTTTTCATACATCCTAAATTTAAACCTTTCCACTTTCATCATAGTTTAAACCTTTCCACTTACAGAATTTCTTTATCTACTTCCATAACAAATGTAGTCTGTTATATGTGTTCTACCTCCTTTTAAGGACTCTTTGCAACCCCAAGAAGTCCTTTATAACTTTCAGGCCCCTATAGACATTCCAAGTTAAATGCACAAATCTAGAAATCCAAATCTAAAATCTGTGTATGAGAGAAAACATGTGGCATTCATCTTTCTAGGCCTATGTTAACTAGTATATTTCCCAGTTTCATGCAGTTCCCTACAAATATTCCTTTATATGTACCAGTTTTTATTATCCATTCATCAGTTTGTGGACATCTAGGCTGATTTCATTTCCAACCTATTTTAAATAGAGCAATAATAAAAGTGGTCATGTCTCTGCAGTAGGATTGAATCTTTTGGGTTTATGTCCAGTGGCAGGGCTGGGGTATATCATAGCTCTGCTTCTACCTTTTTCTGAAACCCACATATTGTATTGAGTTCCATTGTGTCTGTACCAATTTATGTTCCTTCTACCAGCAGTATATATGGTTCCTCTTTCCACACATCCTATTTAGCATTTTTTGTAATTTTTTTTCTATATGATAGCCATGGTAACTATGGTGAGATGGAATCTCAAAATGGTGTTTTTCTTTTATTTTGAGATTATAATATTATTACATCATTTCTACCTTCCCTTTCTGTCCTTCAAATACTCCCATATGTCCTTCCTTGCTCTCCTTGAAATACACTCTTTTTTTATTAATTGTTGCATGGCATATATGTGCATGTGAAACATATATGCCATGTATATGTAAAACATATACATTCCTAAATATAACCTGCTCAGTCTATATAATGTTAATATATGCATGTTTTCAGGACTGACCATTTGGTATTAGATAATCAACTGGTGTGCTCTTCCTTGGAGAAGACTATTCCTCCTACTTTTAGTATCTCTTAGTTGTCTGTAGTTCTTTGTGTAGTGTTGAGATGCCATAGGCTTTCCCCCTTCCACTTTGACATGTCTATTGCTGTTATCCTGTTTCCGATCATGTTTTGGCATTCATGTTAGTGAGACTGTGGGTGTAATTTCTGACATTACCAGAAGACACAGTCTCAAACCCCTTGATTCACTGGCTATTACAATCTTTCTACCCACTCTTTCAAAGTATTCCCTAAGCCTCAAGTTCAGAAATTCTTTGATGGATATAATCCATTGAGTCTGGGCTCCATAACTCTGCATTTTAATTGGTTATAGATTTCTGTGCTGGGCTTCTACTGTTGCAAAGAAATTTTTCTTGATAAGGAGTGAGAACTACACTTATCTGTGAGTGTAAGGACAAATATTTAGAGTACAGTTAGGAATTATCCTGATTAGTAAAGTCATGGTTGTAGTTTCTCCTCCAAGATCCATGAATTCACTAGCACTAGATATGTATCTAGTACCAAGCATTATTTCCCTCTTTTTAGGTGACTCTTAAGGTACATTAGAGAGCTGTTGATTCCTACCAAGATAAACATGCCACTACTGAACACTTAAGGTTATCTTACAGTGGTGGTCATTGTTATGGTTCATGGGTGACAAAGCTGGGTAGGACTGATGATTGCTTCCCTGTTTGGAAGGTGTGGCTGGCACCTTCTGGTACTATATAAGCTGATTCTCTGGGGGGAGACATTTAGATGAGTTCCAGGTCAGAATTCTCCTGGCCCTGTATATGAAATGTACAATGTCTTCAGCAATCGGGACTTATCTTACACCTCTGGGGGGCAACCAAGGGCAATAGTATGTAATATTTTGGGAGTGTCTTGGACAACCCTCACCAACAATTCAAAGGAGCACTTCTCATGTCTGGTGTTGGGGTTCGATCAGATGGTCTTTATGTCTTAGAGGAAGCATTGTTGGCCCAGTTGAGAAATTTTCATAAATATATGTATATTTATATGTACAAATACATGCATATATTTATCCACAGATGTGTTTATTATAGGGATTTTTAGGAAAATAGTTAATAGTATAATTGATTATGACTTTTTCAAACATCCTTATCATCCTTATTCTGTATTTATCTACATCTCCCTCCCTAATTAGAGTCCCCATTTTCCCCATTTCTCTGATCAGGTCACTTGTACCCTACTATACCCTTCTCTATTTCTCCCCAACACTGTGACCCCAAAAGTGGTCCTTTTTTACCTTCCTAGTTTTTGCTGTTACCTANGATATGTATATACATCTGAAGATTCGGAGCTAGGAGCCTCCAATGGAAGAGAATATGCAATGCTTGTCTTTCTTGGTCTGGGTTATCTCATACAATAAGATCTCTTCTAGTTCCATTCATTTACCTTCAAAGTTCATTATTTCACATTCCTTTAGCAGCTGAATATTATTACATGATGTGTATATACTAAATTTTCATTATCCATGTATCAGTTGAAAGGCATTTAGGTTATTTCCACTTCCTAGCTATTGTGAATAAAGCAACAATGCACATGGCTTAAAAAGTATGTCAAGTTCTCTGGGCATATGACAAAGAGTGATATGGCTGGGTCAATGGAAGATGTACTTCTATCATTCTGAGAGTTCTCCACACTAATTTCCTTAGTAGTTATACCAGTTTGCAATCCTACCAACAAAGTTATAGGGTTCTATTTTCCCCACAATTCCTCCAGCATTTGTTGGGAGTTATTTTGTTGATATTTGCATTCTTGTTGGGGTAAAATGCAATCTCAAATGTGTTTTGATTTGTATCTCAGTAATTGTTAGGGCTAGAACCTTTTTGAGATATTTCTTAGCCAATTTTTAGAACTCTTTTTCAGGTCCCAGCCCCAATTTTTGAATAGGTCATTTATTTTATTGATTCCTTTTCTTTAGTTTTTTTATATATTGTAAATACTAATTCTCTGTAAAACGTGTAAATAGCAAAGATTCTTTCCCAATCTATGGGCTTCCTCTTCAGCAGATTGATTATTTCTTTATNTGTAGAGAGCTTTTCAGTTTCATAAAGTACCACTTCATAATTGTTGACCTTAATGTTGTTGATTTGTGATGGTATTGTTTGTGATCTCAGTGATATTCTGTGTCTTAATAATTATGGCCTTGTATTTCTTTCTATAATCTCTCTGCTATGCTCATTTCTCTCTTCAATGCAAAATATGGCTTTCTGGTTGTTGGTTCAGTCTCTGTCAGGACACATAAGCCAGGTTAGTTGATACTGTGAGTTTTCTTGTAGTGTCCATGACTCCTCTGGCTCCTACAATCCTTTCTCCCCCTCTTCTGCAGGATTCCCCAAACAACACCTAATGTTTGGCTGTGGGTCTTTATATCTGTTTCCATCAGTTGCTGGATGATACCTCTCTGATGACAATTGAGCTAGGCACCAATCCCAGCACCTCCCATAGGCAGAACAGACTATAGGTCAAAGTTATGGATATTAATTTTTAGGCTGTTTATAATACAGTAGACTTTTCTTACTCTTTCAATTATGACAGACAGTTTTACTGAGTATATTAGTCTAGGCTGCCATCATCTATTAGGACTTGGAATACATTAATCCATGCTCTTTAGCCTTTTACTCATGCATGCCCTAAGCACTCAGCCCCATTCAGTGGCTGCAGTTGTGATCAGGATAGGGTTGCAGCTTTTCACTCCTAATGACAGCAATCTCAAGCACTCCCAGGAGAGTGCACTTTTACCCTCCCTGCAACTAACAATGGGTAACTTTCCTACTATGGCAAAAGAACCTCAGATAATAGCACTTAAAGTTCTCTTACACCAGGGATATTCGTGTCAAGACTGCAAACCTGGATAGTTTTTGGGCTGAAGCCTCTGCCATAGCACCCTGAATATCTCCTGACAATATCTGGGATTCTTCTCTCTGGGTGTGTATTTTGTTTCTAGCCAGAAAAGAGGAGGTTCAGAAAGGGAAATCTCCACATGAGTCATTTATACCTATATCACTGAGCATCATAACCTGTATAAAATTGGGTATCACGGATGAGGTTCTTAACGCTTTTAACGACCACTGTAAAATACAAAAAAAATGGATTCCCTCTCGCTTGACTTCCTGTCTCCATTTGTAGAGCCAAATTCAGAGGATGAGGATAACCCACCAAAGAAACCTCCTATACAGTCCCCTCCCACCTCACCTCCTACAGAAGGAACTCTCTATCCTTGGGCAGAACTTCCTCATCCTCATGCCCTGAAGAACATCACTGTGATTCTCTTAAGGCAAAACCACCCTCAGTAATTAAAGACTGTCCCATCCAGGTACCTGAGCCTCTTATGAAAGCTCCAACAACTAAATATTACTCTACTAATCCTTTTGCCTTTCCAGTTAATGTAGGACTCAGTGCTGCCAACCAGTGCTGGGTGCCCACCCCTCTTATGGATCTGTCTTTGATTCATAGAGCTGCTAATGAATCAGGTCCTGACTCGCCATATTTTGAACACGTGCTGTGACAGTGGATAATGAATTTACAAACCTATTATGATTGGTCCCATTTAATGAAAGCAGTACTGGACCCCACAGTTTTTCTTAATTGGCAAGCAGCNTATGAAGAACAAGCTGAAGTGCAGGCATGCTTAAATATTCAATATAATATTGCTATATACCTAAACATGCTGACCAGCAGGGGCCAATATGTTAGTCCCATGACCCAAGCCCAAATTGACCAAATTTTAGCAGGTCTCTGAACTTGCATTCAAAGCCTTGAAATCCTGCACTCCTCAGGATCCGACTGCATACCTTCGTAATCTGATATAGCAGCCTGGGGAATTGTTTACTGACTTCTTAGCTGGAGTCAACAAGGCAGTGGAGAAATGGGTGGATCCTGGCCCGACCAGGGAGATGATCATTAAGCAATTAACATGAGAAGAACTTAATGCCCCTACCTGCAATGCAATTGTGGCAGTATCAATGCAATTGAGGCAGTGCATAATGAGGACATCCGTAAATGGGTGATGGATACTCAAGATCTCTACTCCTAGGTAGGACCAATAGCTACCCCTACAGCCTCCCTGATTCAAATTGGAGCCACTGCCTCTACACTTATTATGACCATAGAAGAATCAGCCCAAATATTAAGCACTCAACAGCTGATTAATTCCTGTTTCCAGTCAGCAATGCTCAATTTACAGCAACAACTACATTTATTGGATGAAGAAATCCAGACATTAAGAAGGCTGGTAAGAGGAAATTGTGATCCCCGATTCTCATCCTTTTGTTTAACCCCTTACCTAGTCTCAAATATAACACATGCCAGGTGTCAGTTAAGGGAAATCATATTGGGACCATGGAGCAAAGAGCTCTTTAACCTTATGGTACAAATCTCTAATGAACTCCACAGGGATGAACCCACCTTAGACCACTGGAAATAATTGATAGGATGCCTGAACTGGCCTGATCCAGTGATCAAAGGGATGAATACCCTA